>BRDA01038889.1:0-21512 GCA_036984385.1 Crenuchus spilurus
CACACACACACACACACACACACACACTCTGTCTCTCTCTCTCTCACACACACTCTGTGTGTGTCTCTCTCACACACACACACACACACTGTGTGTGTCTCTCTCACACACACACACACACACTGTGTGTGTGTCTCTCTCTCACACACACACTCTGTCTCTCTCTCTCTCTCTCTCACACACACACACTCTGTCTCTCTCTCTCTCTCACACACACACACTCTGTGTGTGTCTCTCACACATACACACACTCTGTGTGTGTCTCTCACACATACACACACTCTGTGTGTGTCTCTCACACATACACACACTCTGTGTCTCTCTCTCTCTCACACACACACACACACACACTGTGTCTCTCTCTCTCACACACACACACACACACACTGTGTCTCTCTCTCTCACACACACACACACACACTTGGCCTGGAGCATGCTGGCTGTGAGGTTAGGGGTTCTCTGAGTGTTTTGTAAAGCAAAAAGGGGGGGGGGGTTACACTTGCAGTGTTTGGCCGTAAGCTGTAAAAGATTCTGTTACCCTTCAAATAAAAACAAAAATAACACTGAAATATAATCTAAGGGTCATTTTCTCTTTCTTCTCTCCTGTTCTCTTTCTTCTCACTCCGTCTCACTCCTTCTCCTCCTCTCCCTTTCTCGTTTCATGCTTTTCCAGGCACTCCCTGTGGGTGAAACTCTTATTTGGTGAGGAGGCTGTCCTGAAGAAGAGGTAATCTGGGCTTTAGAAGAGAGCAGATAACAGCAGAACAAGAGAGCCGTGTGCAGCGGAAACTTCAGAGGAATGCAGAAGAGTCTGCAGGCACGTCCACTCCTCTCCACAGAGCTGAGAGGAGGATACAGCAGTCCAGCACCATTCAAAAGTTTGGATAACAAACAGAAACCAATATTAACATATAAGCTTGCACAGATCTACTAAACTCCTTATTCTAGTGATTAATAGTGTTTATTAAGATTATTTATGGACTAATATCTCCTATTCTAGTGATTAATAGTGTTTATTGAGGTTGTTTATAGACTAATATCTCCTATTCTAATGATTAATAGTGTTTATTGAGGTTGTTTATGGACTAATATCTCCTATTCTAGTGATTAATAGTGTTTATTGAGGTTGTTTATGGACTAATATCTCCTATTCTAGTGATTAATAGTGTTTATTGAGTTACAGAGTTTGACACTCCTGTTTGGTGCAGTAACAGCCTTCTGGCTCTTCATTAGATGCTGGAAGGTCATTGTGAAGATGTGATTGAGGCCACGTACTGTTTTTAGTTTTCATCATCCAGATACTAGATTGAGCTTAACTAGTTCTGTGAAGCTGCTCCGGAGTAGTAAGGCCAGCTTAGTTGTTTCACCAGCAACCAAAAATTTTATTTCAGATGTGTACTCACTGATGTAGTCACTATGTGAAACAGGTGTGTGTGTGTGTGCATGTGTGTGTGTGAATGGTCATATGAGCAGTGGAGGGTGATGACGCCGGCTGTTGATGCAGGAACGTGTTGAAACAGAAACACTTCAACTTTAGCATCACTACTTATTGAAGCCAGGTTCCCACAGTGTCATTATCAACTCCCATGAGCCGTTTCCTGTACCATGGTGCAGCACATCAAGGAAACATGCACACACACACACACACACACACACACACACACACACACACACACACACACACACACACACACACACACACACACACACACACACACACACATACACATACACACAAAACAGAAGGAAAAACTCTCAAGGAAAACCACAGCATCAAAGAAAGTGGAACTGAAGAGAGAAAACACACACACACATGGATCAATATCTTATTACAGCAGGCTGGGGAAGGACTTCACAGGAACCCTGAAATGTGCAGTTCATCAAACTCTCCATCTCTCAACTCACTGAAGTGCTCTAAAAACGGCAACAAGTACACATCACCCCCCAAAAAAAAAAAAAAAAATTCCCCTTCAGATTGCCATACCCCCTTATGACGAGCAGCGCTATCACCAGAGACAGAGCAGAAGAAAGAGGCTAACACAGATAAGAACGTTTACAGCAGTGAAACTCCTCCTCTGAGAAAAAAAACAAAGTGTCACATAAATCACAGCAGCTCAGTCAGACAGATGGGTTCGTTTCTATTGGTTGGGTTGTTATTTTAGAGCTTCCCCTCCTGCCATCTGACGTCAGATTCAAGTCATGTGTCTTTATCCTGATGAGTGCTGCCTCTGCTCATCCCTCCATCTTTACAGGCAGATACAGTTGGGCCACAATTGTGTTGGTAATAGCAAGGTCTTCTGTCACCATGGCAGCACACCAACACCGTCACTCACATGTTTATTTAGCACAGGCGAAGCTCTCAAGCCCAGAAATGGTGCATGTTTATCAGTCATGTGCAGCACAGGCCTGAGCAACACAATTACAGTAATAACTATGAATGTGTATTTCCTGAAGGTAGCGCAGAATGTTTGCACAGAGATAAGTTGCTAATAAGTTGGCAGTTGCTAAGCTGTTGCTACATTGTCAATAAGGTGCTAGGAACTATGGTCTAGATCAGAGATGGGCAAATAATTTTCCCAAACTGCCACATGAGAAATCAAAACAGTTTTAAAGGGCCAGACTAATATGCTTAACTCAGTTCAGCCCAACACATATATACTGTATACAGTATATATAATATCTCTTTATAAAAAGTCAGTGACATTACAAATATATCCTGCTCTCACACACACTTACTCTTCTTCCATTTAGTGGAGGGTGCTTGCGCACTCAAATGTTACCCATGCGATTGCAAATCTTTTTATGCTCTCGCGCTCGGACTTGGAAGTCCTCAGCCGATTGTTGCTGCTGCTCCTCTACATTAAAAACTTGCATTAGTCAAAAATGCATTACAGTTAAATAACAAATGATCAGTGAGACAGAGGTTTTTCCTTATTATTTTTTTTTTGCGAGGGTTAGACAGATGACACATGATACAGTACAAAACACTTTAACAATCGCCATACTGATGAAATGACTTAGGTAATACACAGGCTGTAGTTGATAGCTGGCAGGAAAATATGCAACTTTAGGGTCACTTCTAAGTGAAATAAAATAAATAAGTAATTGTGTGTGTGTGTGTGTGTGTGTGTGTGTGTAAGTCATTAATTGCATTACCGGAGTCCGTTGACTCTGACGATCCATGGTGAAGCAAGCTACAGATGTTTTCATCACGACTTTCCCAACCAATGAGAATGTATAGGAGCAGCAAGAACAATGTTATTCATCAAAATCCATTACTGCTTTCGGACTGGCTGATGACGTGGGAAGCATTTTGAGTGTGCACGCACGCTCCACTAAACCAAAGAAGAAGAGTATGAGAGGCGATATCTGAGCGCACGTGAGAAGTTCTGTTGCAGAGAAAGCCAATCTGAGTGAGAGCAGAGTAAAGTGAGTACATGTACATTTTGCATCAGAACTAAGAAAATATGTGAGTGCTGCTGCGTGAATTGTACTCTCGCACTTAAAAAGTGTAACTTGGCAGTGAAATAACACCATATATTTTGTACACCCATTCTCGGCTGCTATTTGTTTTCAGGTGGTAGCGCTGCTCCCGGGCCGGTCAGATAGAGTCAGCGGGCCGGATAATTCCCAGGTCTGGTCTAGATAGATAGTTACTCTGATGTTGTTTATTGGTTGCTATCATAGATGATGTTATGATATCATAAGTAGTTGCTACATGGTTGCTATGGTCTTGATAGATGGTTGCTAAGTGGTTGCTATGTGGTTTGCTAAGTGGTTTATAGGCTGTTACTGTGTTGATGCCAAGTGGTTGTTATGACATCCGAGGTGGTTGCTACCAGGTATAAGTGGTTTCTAGGCTGTTGCTAAGTGGTTTCTAGGCTGTGGCTATGAGGTTGCTACATGGTTTGCTAATGGTTGCTATGTGGTTTCTTTTCTGTTGCTATGTGGTTGCTAGGCTGTTGCCATTAGGTTTCTTTGTAGTTGCTAGGTGTTTGCTATGTGGTTGTTGTGTGGTTTCAAGGTTATTGTTTTGTGGTTGCTAAGTGGTTGTGGTGTGGACAGTGTCTTGAAGTAAAAAGATACCATATACCAGAGTAAAAGTACAAATAACCTCAACATCTCAGGTTTATACACAGTTTTAGAGGTTAATCCACCACCTTACAGCTGCAAAACATCCTAATGTGGAAAATTAGCAGAAAGTGTGTGTGAGTGAGAAAGTGAAGGAGAGAGTGAGCAAAAGAAGATGGAAGATAAGAACGAATGAGGATGTGTTGACAGAGTGGACAGATGGGGACACAATAGAGAAGTGGGTTAAGAGGTTAGAAAAACAGAGGGGGTCAGTGTGTGCCTAAAAATACATCTCAGTGCTCAGCATTGACCAGTGTCCACTCAGCCAGAGTCCAGGCCTGTCTGTAAAGAGCACTTCATATTCATTCTTTACTCTTACCTGCCGAAGGTGACGTTTTAGTTTTATTGACATTATTATCAGATGAAATACATACTTTTACTTGGTGTTTTTTTCTAGTGATGAATATTGT
The DNA here is from genome assembly GCA_036984385.1 of Crenuchus spilurus. Taxonomy (NCBI): domain Eukaryota; kingdom Metazoa; phylum Chordata; class Actinopteri; order Characiformes; family Crenuchidae; genus Crenuchus; species Crenuchus spilurus. The sequence goes on from BRDA01038889.1 coordinate 4,542, forward strand.
TGATTGGTGTTGTTTATGGACTGATCTCTAATGCTTTCAGTGTCTGATGTGACCCCCCTTTGTAGCTATAACTGAAACTAAATGTTTCCGGTAACTTCTCTTTAAACATTCTTTGGTAGAACGACTTGTGTGTTTAGGGTTGTTGTTTTGCTGCATGACCCACCTTCTCTTGAGATTCAGTTCATGGACAGATGTCCTGACATTTTCTTTAGAATTCTCTGATATAATTCAGAATTTATTGTTCCATCAATGATGGCAAGCCGTCCTGGCCCAGATGTAGCAAAACAGGCTGAAACCTGATACTACCACCACCATGTTTCACAGATGGGATAAGGTTCTTGCAGTCTTTTCCTTTCTCCAAACATAACACTTTTCATGTAAACAAAAAGTTATATTTTGATCTCATCTGTCCACAAAACATTCTTCCAATAGTCTTCCAATAATATCTGGAGTCTGAAAAACAGATTTTCTTTCTGTTCTGAAATAAAAGTACTTTCATGGAAAATTCAGGGTTACAAACTCCTCTGAAGAAGTGCTCAATACTGGTCAATGTTCACTTCACCAAAGATTTGGCTACTTTTTTGAGGCCTGGTCTGTTTAGTGCTCTTTCCTTTCACTCTGTACCTGCCAAAGGTGACATTTCAGCTTTGCAGACAATATTATCAGATGAAATATACCTGGATTTTCTTGGTATTTTGTAGCTTTTTGGTTCACTTCTAAGATTACATTTCGATCCATCAGGTCAAATTGTTTGGGCCCCCCTGCAGTACCAAAGAAACACAAAGGCTGTGGAAGGTCAGCGTCTATCCATGTAACAACAAAATGCAATGGAAGCACCTACTGACCTCCTATTCGTGCATATGAAAAGCAGCTGCCCAGTTCAAAGGTACATGTAGTATCAACTCCACTTCATTATTACAGTCTCCTACACACATCACTGGCAAAAGCTCAACAGTATGTAAAGTCGAAGTTTTGATGGAACAGTTTAAACCAAAATAGCATGGCTGCAACACACACACACAAAAAAAAAAAACACACTGCACGTTTTGCTTTGTATCATTTTTATACATCCAGATCTATTGCTCACAGCACGTTGTTTAAACAAAAACATTAATAAAAAAACCCTTATAAACAAACCTTTTAACTCCATATAGACTGAGTTTCCTTTAAATATTTTTTCAAGTTATTCCAAACTTGTATTCTCTGGTGCATGCAGTGCACAGATAATCCACCAGGGGGCAACAGGCATGTATCTGATTTTATACATCAGTATTTTCTTATATAACCCTCTGGAGTCTGAGGCTATTTCAGACACTCTATTTCAGACATTGATGTTTATGAGATAGGTATGAAACACTCAGTTGAGAGTTCTTTGTTCATGTGAGAGCTCTTTGTTTATAGAGACAAAATAGGGGTTTTCACACATGCTATGGCTGCTAATCTTCCAATGGAATGTCAGGAATTACGATCTCATTATCATATGAATGACAGATCGCGTGAGTGGGTGGAAAAATAGTGCAGCTCTCTGACTCATGCTGACAAATGTGTCTCCGCTTATTTAAGCTCTTCTCACAAATATGAAAAAAGATTTTTGATTCAAGCTATATATGTTTGAAAAGTAGACTCTCTACTGTTTCTGGGGTATGGTTAGTTTTGTGTCTAGGATAAAATCTTGTTATATAAGTGTTTTTGCAGAATTTTGTTAATATTCCACCAACGGGGACGCCGACTTCAGAGGGTTCATTTAGTACAATATTGTTTATAAAGTAATTAATGATGTAAGAATTAATCAGTTCATTATCACACTCACGATGAAAGTCAAAAATGTATCAAAAATGATACACTTGGCTTTATAGTGGTAATCAGTCATGCTGCATGAAGAACATGTTCTCCATGCTTGTTCTCTGTTGTAGGGAAAATTCAATGAGATCAGTGTAGATTGTTCACTGGCTGAAATATTAATTTAATGACTTGTAGCACTAAATGTGAAGACTGGAAGAAGTCTCATCCTTCAGTAATAATGGCAATGATGTTCATGTATATATAGGAGGCTTTAATCATGGAGTGGAGTCAACACTATATGTACCTTTTATCAGGGCAGCTGCTTCTTGTGTATATGGACATGCTACACTTTTAAAAAAGATGGTTCTTCAAGGGTTCCTTAGTAAAAAAAATTGTTCTATATAGAACCATGAAAACTCAAAGAACCCTTATTGTGGATAAAAGGTTCTTTCCATTCTGAAAGGGTTCTTCAGTTTGATGAGGAAAGTGTTGTAGATGGTTCTATACAGAACCTTTTAGAAAATGGTTCTATATTGGCCACAAAAGGGTTCTTCTGTAATAATGATGTCATTTGTAATAATTGAGGAACCCTTTTTGGAGCTATAAAGAACCATTTTCAAAAGGCATGTAAATAGAACCATCTACAGCACATTCCTCATCAATCTGAAGAACCCTTTCATCATGCAAATAACCATTTGGATTTGTGGTTCTACAGTGTAACCTCTGTTATCACTTGCCCTGGTTATTGCACAATTTGTTTATTGTTGACTTTTTTCGAGGAAATTTTGTCCCGGTTATTGTTCATCTGCCTGGTTTTCATCGGCATGCCCACGTGACTTGCCGCTAATTTTGCAAAAACAAAGCATCCACCCATGTGGTCGTCATTCATTCTGGCTTTGTTTCTTTTTGTTTTGTTTCTCTGATGTTGACTCGTTGATAACGCTCAAAACTAACTAAAACACGTCACACACACAGTAAAGCGACTGCATGCAGTGCTACCACCTGAAAACAGGTGCCAAAACAAACAGCAGCCGAGAACTCTGAGAACGGGTGTACAAAACAAAGGCTGCTGGCTGGACCACACCAGCACTCTCTAAAACAGAGCGTAAACCTGTAAGAGTGACATTAAATGTTCATTTATCCATTTCATTAGTCTTTTATATTTATTTCTCATTGTGTTCTGTATGTAAAACTATAGTTATTCTATATAAAATTTACTTTTGTTAATATTTTGGAGTGTCTGGAACAGGTTAACTAGATTTACATTATTTCTTATGAGAGATATTGCTTCAGTTATCATCAGACACTTTAGAATAGATTAATGATGAAAATCCATGTTCCACTGAATATAGAACCAGTTTCTTTACTATAGACCCATCGAAGGACCATCTCTTTTAACAGTGTAGGCACAATACTGAGAAAATATTTTGTGAAAAAGTTTTTGTTACATGAGCCAGTTTTTGTCCAATTTTATCAGAGATTTCAAACACATTTCGACGCATCTTCATTTTCAATTCTCAGTTTTCTCCTCATTCAACCAAATGGGAGCTGGTTCTTGTATGAATGGAGATATCAGTCAGATAAAGTGACAACAATAGCAATAGTAGAGCACTGTTATACTGATAAGGAGATTGTTACAAGGTCATAGTAGGAGTAAACTTGAGTCTGTTGGAGGGTGTGTAATGGCATGTGACAAAGCAACAGGCAAGACTGGGAATCTGGTTTGGGGAGGCGTGCAGATGAGAAGTTAATCCTACAGCAGTGTGGGAATGCTGGGATAGGAGGGAGAGAGGTCAGCCTGAGCGACAGATGTCTAGGCCAAAGGTTAGGACCTCACAGACCTAATATTCACTTACTGTAATTAAGAAGAGTACATCAAAGATGCTTGTATATGTGATGAACTTTGGTGCATTACAGCAGAAAATGTATGTACATCATGTCTCTTTAGTGCTGCGCAGCCTGAAATAAATGACATCTGGGACTAGGGTATGCAGACAGAGGACATCCTAAATAAATAGTTTATAATCTAATAAACCCACAGGAACAAGTACCCAGCTAACAATGTGACAACACAATGTGGGATGTAGTATTTCAGGCTAGATTTGTCACAGGTGATAATTTTGATATCTGACCCAGGTGATACTGACCCAATACTGATACTCAACGATACTGAGATGCCATCTCTACAGCTTAGCCTAATACTGATGACAATACCATCTCACTAAAAAGAAGCATTTCAGTCATTGTAATGGGACCTAACTGCCTCCAGCAGAACAGCACCAACCATACTATTACACTGTAAATGATCCTAGTAATGAGTAACACACAGTGTGGCAGCTTTACTGTGTCCAGTCACTCAGTGACTCAAACACAACTGTCTGGATGCATTACGAGTAAATTCAGCCCACCATTATGATCAGAACGGCTGTAGCTTACACTGGCATTTTGCATTCATAATGACCTGCCCAAAGGCAGATGGGGTGAGTAGGTGGGGGTTATATGAATGGGCGGAGTCCTGTAGGGGATACGGGGGCAGAAACCAAATGGCTAAGCTTAAAACAGGTGGCTCTCTGTGTGACACTGATTGTGTTCTCCAATCTACTCAACACTCATAACTCACATACTGAAGCCATATTAAAAACTCTCCCACTGTTACACAGAAACACACATACACCACTGCTCAAAAGTTTGGGGTCACCTACTCAAGATTTTTCATTAGAAATGCTGAACAATAACCTTTTTCTTTCCCCCCCAACACATGCCTAGCCAGAAAATACTTATCTAATTTAGATATAGACTATTCTAGTCCATAAACATTAGTAGTAACTAGAATATGAGATATTAGTCCATAAACAACCTCAATAAACACTATTAATCACTAGAATAGGAGATATTAGTTCATAAACAACATCAATAAACACTATAAATCACTAGAATAGGAGAGTAGTCCATAATCAACATCAATAAACACTATTAATCACTAGAATAGGAGATATTAGTCTATAATCAACATCAATAAACAATATTAATCACTAGGACAGGAGATATTAGTCCATAAACAACCTCAATAAACACTATTAATCACTAGAATATGAGATATTAGTCCATTAACAACCTCAATAAACACTATTAATCACTAGAATATGACATAACATTAGTGAAGTAAGTGCTATAGCAGTAATGCAAACAAAAATCACATATTCATGATACCCTGTGGAGTGTAAACAGCTGTACTAAAGCCTATAATCTCACTGTCAACTATGTGTGGGAGACACCAAACCTGAGCTAAAAACTGGTTCTACCTCACCCTTTTGTGTATATGCACAACCAACTAACCAGGCATCTGAATTAAGTGAGCCATTCAATTCAGGGACTTCAGCAGATCTCTGGGTTTAACAAACTCGGAGAAAAAAGCCAAGCAAAGGCAAAGGCATTTCAGATTAATTTTCTCTACATGTGATATGTAAATGTAAAATTACATCACAAAACAATTGTAGGTTATTTTCTGTATACAGACTGAGGAGTGAAGAGTATGTTCTTAAATAACAACAGTTATCAACAAAATCAAACTCAATATTCTCTGATATGGGTTAAAGTTTCAGTGCTGCTATCACTGGATTACACTGAGCCCTGAACAAACAGTTGACTCAGGTGCCAGGAACAGAACAATAGAACAATAAACACACACCCAATAGCACTCAAACCTGACCAGCTTCTCCTTCACATACACAAAATGCCACAAAATATTGCATATGCACAGAAAAATAGCTCCAAATTCTCAGAACGTAACCCAGAAGTTGAGGGTGTGTGCTGGCAGGGGGGTAGAGAAGATGAGCTTAATTGCGATTATGATTAAAAGGCTAACGGTAATTGTACCATGGCAGCAGACAGCGGAGCAGAACAAGCCTGTGTCCTGGTTAATGATGGGGTGGGCTGGCACGCAGATGGACTGGCATTCTGACAGTTACCTACTCCATTACACAGCCGGCCCCAGCAAATGACTGATGCTGATACCATAAATCCATTCAGGCATTAAAACTCACCAATTAACACAGAGCCATTAGCGTGGAGTGGAAGGTGCTTGAGCTGAGTGCAGTCTGAGCTTTATTTCAGTAAGACAAGACTGGAAACTTCGCAGTGAGCAGACATTTACAAAAAAATGTATGGATGTTTGGTCAAACATTTGACTATACACTTATATCTAAGCTATTTATCTCACACAATAAAAAGGTTGCTAGCCATCCATCCATCCATTATCACACCCACTTAATCCTTATCAGGGTCGCGGTTAGTCCCCTACCCCCTCACTGGGCGCAGGGCATTACACTATTTAACTAAGCCCAGGACAGGGCGCCAGTCCATCGCTGGGTGCACACACGCACACATATACACATACACACATTGACAATTTAGATTACCCAGTTCACCTGACCTCAATGTTTTTGGACTGTGGGAGGAAACCAGAGACCCTGGAGGAAACCCATGTAGACACAAGGAGAACATGGAAATTCCGCTCAGATGGGGACTCGAACCCAAGACCCCAGCACTGAGAGGCAAACGTGCTAACCACTAAGCCACCGTGCTGCCCAGGTAGCTAGCCATGGTATGAATTTACCATCAGTCAAATCATGCTTCATGCCCATGATGATGGTTTTACATTCTGCCACAACTGACTAGTGTGCTCACTTAAGCCTGGTCAACACAACAAGATAATCAGGCTGATTTTGAGGGTGATTTGCTCCTCATGAAAGGTCTCCCAATTTCAGTGTGATCATAATTAATTATCTTCCCAGATGATCCTGTAGTGTGGTGTCTATAATCCAGTCCTTATTTCCGATCTTTTCCCAGTGCAGTCAAGGCTGCACCCCATTGAGAACCATAAGTATTAAACATGTTCAGTATTTAGACTCAGTATCCTGTAGTGGGGGGTAAAGCTGATTGTCCGGTAACACCGATATCATGGCTGAAAGACCATCAGCTGAGAGGCTGAATTGAACGTGTCAGTGTGTGCAGACATTAAAAGTGAGTTAAATGAGTTTTTATGAATGAATGAATGAATGAACGTTACACTTATATAGCGCCTTTCTAGATACCCAAGGACGCTTTACAATCAACAGACTCCACTTACACACACTCAACCACACACACCGGCGAGAAGCGGCAGCCAATCGCGCACAGCGTACTCTCAACCGGAAGCGACCGTCCACCTGGAGGACTGCATCGAGCACTAGAGGGATCACCCAGGACAGAGTGCCAACCATATCTGGGCATACATACATACACACATTCATACACAGACATACACATTCATACACACCAGGGTAATTTTAGAGTAGCCAATTCACCTGATCTCCATGTTTTTGGACTGTGGGAGGAAACCGGAGTCCCCGGAGGAAACCCACGCGGACACGGGGAGAACATGGAAACTCCGCTCAGATGCGGACTCGAACCCAAGACCTCAGTGCTGAGAGGCGAACGTGCTAACCACTAAGCCACCGCGCCGCCCATATTATGGTTTTGAGGCTCAGAGCCATTGAATAGGTGTGTTACTAAAAAGTGTGTAGCGTAGATGGTGTGGGGATCTTTAAGATCAACAACGATCAAGGACAGAAATATTGTTTTTTTCTATAATGTCCTATAATGTGAACCAGGCTTAAATTATATGTGCAGTAAACCCTGACACATGAACCGGGCCAAACCAGAGGTGGTTATAATATTCAGATATGAATGTGTAGAACTTGGACAATACTGTTAATAAGTGTTCTGTGTCCTTCAGGTTGTCAACCCATGTCCACTCTCCACTACTGTACTAACAACAGACTGTAGAGAGAGCCCAAAAGCAAAACATACCAAGTCTGGCATAACGCTGGCTCACCTGTAAGGTTGGTCCGTGCGCTGTAGGTGCCCAAGTACTGTCCATCTGTGTTTGGCGTGTAGCACTCGTACACGCCCTGGTCCTTGGCCTGAAGCTTGGTGATGTGAAGAAGCGCAGAGTCTCCACTCAGTCTTTCCACATAAATCTCTTTGCTGTTGACCCGCTGAGAGTACACTGCATAGGCGTAGTTGGCCTGAGCTGTGCTGACGATGCGGATCTCCCGGTCCGGAGCAGTGTGCAGGTACATGGACCATTCAAAATCCTGCTCCACTCCTTCTTTGTAGCCAGTCACATTACACCAGATGGTCATATGGGAGCCCTCTGTTCGAACCAGGGGTCCAGGCTGGACCGAGACTACCCGCTGGGCTGAGCTTGTGCCCGCTGTAGAGAGACAGAAGGAAAAAGAGAGATGTTAGTTCAGGATATTATACATCTTGCTTGGCATCTTGAAGCCTACAGTCTACAGACTTCTCCTCATGCAAATAAGTGGCATTAATATAATGTAGTGTGCAGATTATATCCAGAGAATACAGAACAAATATATCATGCATTTAAATCTGGGATTGACAGATTGCTTTATACCAAACTGCACCGTGGCAAAATATTAAAAACATTCATCAGGTTGGTGTGTCGTACTTGTTTTATTGCTGAGAGACTGGGATGCTCTCCCTGACGCTGTTCTCAAATGCTCTCCTTCATTAACTCTACTTCATTTTGTTTATGAGCTCTTATTCTGGAAAACTCCAAAGCCAACATTATAAGGCTGTAATCATTAGACCTAATTCTAATGTTGGGAGATAAATCAAACAATCTAATGAATGTGGGGAGAATACTACAAGACAGGGTCAATTAGGGGTATCTTATTCATAGTCAGTGGCGTCTCTAGAATACAAAAAAAGCCAGGTGGGGCACAATAAATTCTGTGGGCAGCATCCCTCTTGCCAGTGAAACTACATACAAACCTACTTGCTCAATTAATTCAACCACAAATGCTGCTCATCAATAAAATTCAAAAAGCATAATCCGGTGTCTCGCTAACAGTGGCTAACTGATTACTGTGTTTATTAGTGGCAAGCTGCGTAGCAACACTGATACCGTAAACAATATTCACATAAGCTCGCGTATGCAAATCTTTCTTTTTTATTGGCTGCTCCCAGCATAATCGTGCCCCACAGCTCACTATTGAAAGCATGTTGCACATGCGCACATTGTTTTCTACTGCTCACTTGCTTAAATGGAGACTGATGGGCGGTCCCATACTCACTATCTAAATGAAGACTGCTGAAACTACTGACCTTACACAACACTTACAAGAATATTTGAAATTTATTGGGAACTACTTGCATTTTCATAAGTCAAATACACAACAATGTTAGAAAATTATATTTAAATAAAATAAATGTAAACAAAATGATGGATTATGTCAAACACTGCTACAGCTAGCAATCCAAAGAATGCATTTAAAGGGTTTGCTTTGGGGTTTATTATGAAACATTTGTTCATGCAGCCACTGACTGCCCGTTTATACTTCTGCTTATAGTACTGCTGTGTGTGGACCGAGCGACCAGTGACATTTCACTGTAGTGACAGCACCGTGGAATAAACAATGACAAATGTGAACAGTTGGAGGTGGAGAAATGGTCAGAGAATGATGCCTCAGATGTCATTGTCCAATCTGCTTTGGGTGGAAAAAGGACAGCCCATCTGCTAGTCAACCCTGCCTGGCATGGTACTGTGACACCAGGCGTATGGGAGCGTAAGGGAGAAGGAGGGAAAGGTCCCCACAGCTCAGCAGTGCAAACACTGATTTAATTACTCTGGAATATGCACATGCATTAACGAGCCACACTGGAGAACAAGGAGCAAGTGGCACCTTCAACTTCAGGCACATATATAACCAATCTTCAGTAATAATGACCACATACACCAATCAGCCATAACATTAATACTACCTAACTCATCCCTTTTATCAGCTCCACTGACCAAATAAGACTGCGTTCACATTAAAGCCACATTGCTCAAATCAGATTTAACTATCTTGACGGTTCACATTCACAAGTGTAAGTGATCTGTATCTATCTGTAATGTGAACAAATCTGTCCCTGAAATGGCTCGCATGCACCAACAACAAAAAGCATCACATTTGTGCAGGGTTGCCAGGTTTGCAAAAATGCAGTCACTGGTAAAACTTCAGAGTTGGTGGATTGGAGGTTTTTGCACAAATAAAAGAAGAAATGAATGAGAAAGTAAGATCTGAAGATTTACATTTTAAAGCTCATTGACATGTATGTGTCACTTTAGATTTTGGGCTAGTTTCTGTTTGAGTAGTGTGACTTTCTGTTACAAAATCGGTAGGAGATTTTGATTATCTGGCAACCCTGTATTTGTAAGACGACTGATTTGAGTAAAACTGGTAAAACAGACGTGTTAGTAGCTGATGTGTGATGGTGTTTAGCTCAGGAGGACAGTAAACAGGTGGTGGACTGTACATGATCAGGTGAAGAAGGTGAATAAATGCCAGCTGGCTGCGTTTACAGCGACGTGAGTAAACGAGAGAAGCCAACGTTGGCTCACCCACTACGCACATGTGTACAAGCAAAAAGACATGAAATCTGACCTGACCTCATATTCAAGTCACATGTCCACAGATCTGATACGTATCTGATCTAGAACCACATATGAAAGTGACTCAGATCTGATCTGAAAAGATGGGATTTGACGTCCACACAGCCTGAAAACATCAGATCTGAGCCACATTAGCCTGGTAATGTAAACAAAGCCTCAGTGCACTATTGTAGTCAATCTGCTGATCAAGACCCCCACAGGACCATGTACAGTAAATGGGTGGTGGATCATTCTCAGTGACACTGACGTGATGGTGGTGTGTTAGTGTGTTAAAATAGTGCACCAACCAGCCAACAGTGTCACCAATGAAAGACCAACAAAAATTGTCCTGAACTACTGTTTCTGACTTACACCTACAGTTTGGATACAACTGTGTCTGTTCCACTCGTACCAGAACAACACATGCTGACACACCACCACCACATCAGTGTCACAGTTTTGTTTTCATAAAGGCTCTTAATGGTTCTTGTGCAGAACCTTTTCGGCAGAGTGTAAATGTGCTAATGATATTGACAATATGATCAGGGATGTGTATCATGAGATGATAATATCGCTCACCTACGGTCACAGCTCTGGTGTAAAACTGAATTAATGTAGACAAACAACCATTAAAGTGTTAATGTCATTAATTTTTTTACATTTTTATTTATAGCCAGCTTATTAATTTGGTACTGAGAATCAGGATATGACACTTGGTATCAGTGTCAAATTCAAAATTCTGGTGTGATAACTCTAACTGAAGAAGTACCATCGAGTAGTAATAATAATAATAATAATAATAATAATAATAATGGTGGTCCAGTCCCTTCTTCTAGAGAATACTCTAAAATCTCCACTTTATATGTTGTTTATTCAAGCAAACCATTGTGTTATATGAATTACTTTATAGTCAGAGTACTGATCTGGTATCGAGTATCGTGATACTACACTGAGTATCAAAGTCAAAAGTTTGGTATCGTGACAACCCTTCCACAAAACCAGCCATGTTACATCTTTACCACACTGCACAGCTGTAATAACTGCTGATATTTGGCAAAAAGCTGTGACTGATTTGAATATACAGCCGTTGAATTCTGTATGAAAAAGCATATGATTGGAAAGCTGCATGCAATTTGTCCGAAAAACTTGAGGAGCAGTGTGGGAGAACATGGTTTGAGGCAAATGTTTTACGATTTCAGCCTGTAGTTTGTAGGTAGACACCTTTCCCTACTTGTTCAGGTCTTTTCTCACTGAATGGATATCAGAAGTGTTTTTGGTGTATGTCTGAGGAAGCACTTCTCACCAGCTCCACTAGACTTCCTCCAAACGTCCATCAAAATGCAAATACTGACCTGCCACAGTCTGAGGCATGTGTAATAGACTTTTGGTTTCCATTTGCACAGCATGAGCTCAAAATGATTAAACACACTTTCTGTCACCACAAACTATATTTGACATCAACAATCAACTTATGATCCTCACGGCCAAGTAGCTGTAGGGCATCTCCAGCCCTGTGTGTATAGAAGCTAAGCCTTTAATCTGACATCAACAGCGTCACAAAATGCTGTTTTTAAACTTCATAAACGTCTTTTATATGAAGCGATATTACTATTTTTGGACAAATAGCTTTAAATGTGACAAAGTAAAGTGAGTAGTGATATCAGTTGTCACTGTTCTTATGCTATATGTTGATGTGCCGCCTCTGGTTTGACCACTATAGTCACATTCCTATGGCAGGACACCAAACATGTAAAGATAAAGTCAAAATACCATGTTCTCCCAAATTAGCACTTTAAAAGTAAATTAGGAGTTAATATAAAGGCCATTGTCTAAGCATTTCTTGTATAGAAAACTTAAAAACTACCAGTCAAAACACTATTAATCACTAGGAGATATTTGCATTGTATGTGTAAGTAGTAGTGTGCGTTTATAAGTGGTAATGTGTGTAAATGGTAATGTGTATGTGTGTAAGTGTGTCTAAGTGGTAATGTGTGTAAGTGTGTGTAAGTGGTATTGTGTGTGTATGTAAGTGTGTGTAAGAGGTAGTGTGTGTGTGTAAGTGGTAGTGTGTGCGTGTGTGCACAAGTGTGTGTAAGTGGTAGTGTGTATGTATGTAAGTGTGTGTAAGTGGTAGTGTGTATGTATGTAAGTGTGTGTAAGAGGTAGTGTGTATTTGTGTAAGTGGTAGTGTGTGTGTGTGTGTGCAAAAGTGTGTGTAAGTGGTAGTGTTTGTGGGTGTGTGCAAAAGTGTGTGTAAGTGGTAGTGTGTGTGTGCGCAAATGTGTGTAAGTGGTAGTGTGTGTAAGTGTGTGTAAGTGGTAGTGTGTGTGTGTAAGTGGTAGTGTGTGTGTGTAAGTGGTAGTGTGTGTGTATAAGTGGTAGTGTGTGTGTATAAGTGGTAGTGTGTGTGTGTAAGTGGTAGTGTGTGTGGTAGTGTGTGTGTGTGTGTGTGTGTGTGTAAGTGGTAGTGTGTATGTCAGGTATCTCAGTAGCTGTACAGTATTCTCATTATACTCTATGATTCAGAGTCAGTGGAGTAAGGTCATTCTCTGAGCTGTCCATGGCCTTTTGTGTCCTCTCCGCTCTTCTCAAACACACAAAGAGCCGTCTCCCCATCCCACGACAACGTCTGCACACTCCAGAGCTGGATTTCAGGCTGTCTACATAATCACACTCTGCCTGTCCACCAGTCTCCTGACAAAACGCTGTTTATTCATTCATTCATTCCTCCGCACTGCACAGGTAGCTGTCTCTGATTACGACTAGCTGTCTCCGCATCTCCTCATCACACACCCCATGCCAGATCGGGCCTTGCGTATGTCTGCAGAAGCTTCGTCTCGTCGAGGAAATGTCCTCACAGCCGCCGTACGAGACAGAATAATCAGTGGCACACTCCCAAAGGGTGACAGCCTGCTAGTCTCAAACAACAAAAGCAAAAGAAGTAACAGGAACAATGACATTTCTCTATGGATAAACAAGACAGCTGCCAGGGAGCCTTTAGTTTAGATTACAGAAGCCCGACAAGACTCAGGCAAGACCACACCATCAGATCATTCACTCGTTATATATCTCGCTCTGGGCATCATTAGACTCCATAGCCATGACTATGTTATGCCATATAAAAGGCTTTAATTAAGTATTCCGCTACCATTCCTGCCCATAATTAGATGCTGCAGTGGTCAAAAGATATACAGAGCTTAAATGTGCCTTCATCAGCATTCCAGACCTGGCGTTCTGAAGATTTTTCACATCTTATAACTTTTCAGCACTTCATTTGCATGATGCTGTGATTGTGATTTGAACGCACAGCCACAGAGGACTCTATAGAAAAGAATATGATAAAAAAGCTGCAAGCAATTTGTCCAAACATATGGAAAACTGTGCAAATATCTGAGGCTGGTTAGTTTGCCTATATGGCACAACAACAAGCTCTGTGGACGGCAGCGCTTTACATTGACACTACACTTATGAATGCAATAAATTGGACTATTAATGGTTATTAATTAGGTTATAGACTTGTTAAACATCATTAATCAGCAGCTAAAGTTCATAATAGAAGTGAATAAATGATCCATTGCTTGCAAAATAGTGACAGTCAGGAGAAAAAGGCATGCTGGAAGATTTTATAATGTGAATTTATGAAATCACATTTCTAACCAATTAAGTGATAAAGCCTTGTTCACACTGAGCAGTTTAATGACGATGAACCAACAAGATCTGAGGTAAGTGCAGATGAATGAGGGTTCACTATTTGGCAAACGTGTCATTTTGTCCTTAGGGTTTATATATTATAACTGTTTATTGGTCATTTGCATAATGTTTCTGACCTAATTGATACACTTTAATTAACTAATTGTAAACCAAATCATCAGCACTTTCTATGGGAGCTCTTTTGGCAAAGTGGTACCTTGAGTACAGTAAAGCTGTCACTGTCAATCAATTATAGTAGTAATTGAATAAGCTGCTGGGTGTTTTAGAGATTAATAGTATTCAATCTATTCAATTTAACCCTTTCTCCAGTAAGGTCCTACTGGTGGCATTTACAGACCAAGTCAGAATGTTCAGATTAAAGCGCTGATGCATGTGCTGTTTAATAATGAATACATGTAATGTGAAATGAGTTTTTTCACATTTTTTCATCTTGTAAAATATGGCTGGCCAATGACTGGTATACTACCCAACACTCCTGTCCTGGATTTGCAGTCAAATGCTCAAAAAACTCACTTTAAGGCAGAGAGAGATCAGAATTTGGCTGTGAAAATGTTAAAAAGACAAAAAAAAAAAAAAAACAAGAAACAATGAGATTTGCAGCCTTTAAAATATTTCAAAATGCTATACCGGAATAAGAAAATCTCAATAAACACTATTAATCACTACAATAGGAGCTAAAGAATGATTGAATGTGACCTAACACACACACACACACACACACACACGTCTGGTTCCATTGACTTCCATTAAAAAGCAAAGTGTGCTTGTCCTCCATCTGTAAAGCTTTCATGTTGTGATTTTTTTTGCTGAACTCTTCATATGTTACCATGTTGTAAAGTGTACATTTTCACACTGTTGACTAATCAATAAAATCTATATTTTGTCAAAGACTTTTTAATAAAGAAAGTGTAACTGATTAATCGTGACAGCCCTACAGTCTGGTCTGATTGTAGCTAATAAAATAGCACTATAAACAGCAGGCAAATTACTAATCAAAGCCCCTTAATTGTGGCTTTTAGTGATTAATTAAACTTCAACTTTGATTAACGTACGATGTATTGAGTAGCCCACCATCACTCAGAGCCGCCCAGCTCAGATGACAGGCAGGCATGGCATCCTGCAAGTGGTGTAATTCGGAGGATGAAAATGACAGCCTGCTAGCCCGTGTCCCATCAGTCTGATCCCCTCAGGACAAGGCTTTAATATGACTGAGGCATTCTGGAGATGTTAAAGTGGAACAGACATGTCAGCCTCATCCTTCTCCTTTAGCGAGGCTTTTTTTTTCCCCACCAGGCTAGACTTCCCCTGAAAAACCAGCTCAGCCCTGCCATCAGGCCTGCCGCATTAAATATGGATCACATACAAAACATCCTGCATTTAAACCCAGTCTCTCTCTCTCTCTCTGACGGGGGCTTATTACTGAAACTGTCAGAGGTGACTTCCTGTGAGTGTATGTGTGCATTTCAGCAAACAAATGCTAATCTTCTTAGCGACCCTGCACCTGTTCTTGGACTACCAAGTACGAGACGGGCATTTCATGTTTCATTTGACACGTTTCCACTTCCTGACTCACGCCTTTGAGTCAGGCTCCATTTGTGGCACCAGAATAAAGCTAAAACATGCCTCTGCCTCAGCCTATACTGTATACCTAAAGGTGCACAAATATGGGATTTCCAATGACACAGACAACAACATATATAACAATTAGGACTCTTACAATAGCAGAATTTTGATTTGGAAACAAAGTGTAGTATCACAATAATCAATACCAAATCAATGTCACAATACTCATCACAATATTCGATATCTCATTATCACGATACACCATCTCACAATATCACATTATCACCATGTTATATACCACAATACTCTGTCTCACAATACTCAATATCATGATACTCGATATTATAATATCACATTATCAGTATACTCCATCTCACAATATCACAATAATCCATTTCACATTATCACTATATTCAATATCACAATATCATGATACTCGATACCAAATTGATACTCTAGCTATAAAACTAACAAAAATTTAAAATAAAAAAAATCATTGTCTTCAACTCAAAATGCCTATTTGGTAGAACACTTTTATACATTTTTACAGCTTAACTAACATGTCTGCTATTTTTAAAAAACATAATCTGTAATCCATACAGAACTCTACATACAGTATGTCAAACAAATAATGGCACAATATACTGTTAAAACAGTAAAATAATTTTTAAACTATTGAAAGTAGTGAAAGTTATAGTACAGAACTATTTCACAGACTTAATTACTGAAAAGTTCATACGTTTTTACTCAACTTTAATAAGTGTTACCTTCTTTACATTTAAAAGAAGTTCACACTGTAATCTACATAAGAAGCACAGTGAGCTGTCAAAATAGACTGTTACCTAATTTATCATCATTATGACATAAATGAGACATGATAAACACTGTCAACACTTACAGTTTTAGCAGACAGTATAATTGGTATGGCAGTGATGTTCATTCCTTCACTTGAGTCTCCTGTGTGTTGCCATGTTATATATTATTCTGTCACTTTCAGAAAGTGAGGTTGTGTCCATAAACAACCTCAGTAAACACTGTTAGTGTGGCCTTATTAGACATAGGAATATGGTCAATACACTAGAATAGGAGATATTAGTCCATAAACAACCTCAATATTCACTATTAATCACTAGAATATGAGATATTAGACCATAAATGACGTCAATAAACTAAACTAAAAAATCTGAGTAAAGTACTAAAGGCTAGAATACGAAAAAATGAATATCATCAGCATTTATAGCTCAAAACTAATAATTTCCTAAACTTTTGATCTGCAGTGTATATACAGCAAATAATACAGAATTATTATATTTTATGCATTTATTTTCATTCAGCAGATAACTGAAATGTAAACACTGCATGACTGTACACAAAACAGCAACTCCAAACAGTTAAGGTCACACAATAAGAAGGATGGAGGCTCCAGGAAGAGAAAG
>BRDA01038890.1:0-15229 GCA_036984385.1 Crenuchus spilurus
CTGAAATGTAAACACTGCATGACTGTACACAAAACAGCAACTCCAAACAGTTAAGGTCACACAATAAGAAGGATGGAGGCTCCAGGAAGAGAAAGGGCTGCAGAAGAAAGAGAGAGAGATACGATGGAAAGGAGAGTGATTGCAAAGCTAGAGCGAGAAGAAGGAGAGAGAGAGAGAAAACAGAGCAGACGGAGAGAGTGGACTTTAGTCCTTGGTCAGCAGAAAACTGTGGTTTAAAGCTCTGATAAATCCTTCTGCATGTGAACTGATCTCTCCCTCCGTGCCACGCTGTTTGTTTTGCTTTAATTGCCTCTCAGAGAGCCTTTGCCGGGCCGCTTTAATGGAGCGGCTCCGTGTTCATGGACGCCAGCCATGGATCTGCATCGGCAGGCCCTGGAGAGCAACCCGAGACATCCTGAACACACAAACACACACACACACACCTTCCAAAACAATCGAGTTATGACAGCTTTAAGTACAGAGGACAAACTGGCCCAGAACCATTAACACAATCAGTACGCCTCACACAAACCCAGAGGGGCAATTACAGGCAATTCTTTCTGCCCATCTCTACAAGACCTGCGGCATCTCTCTCTCACACACACACACACACACACACACACATACGAGGGAGCTCAACTGGAAAGTCTTGAAAACAGTTGAACTGAAGTCAGGCAATTAGAAGATGCCTCAGCCACTCAGAGGTCTCGAGAGACTGTGGGAAAAATTGAACTGACTGGGGCAGCAGTGGGCTGCCCACCTGAGTGCATTTTAGCCATTAGACTGAATCTCAGAAAAGCCAAAAGGTGATCGGAGAAATCCTGCGTTAAGAGCATCTTCTATCAGCAGATTTAGAGATGGAGAGAGTTTTCATTAAGGTTCAGCTGGACCTAAAGGAACATCGCTCTCTTAGCCATTCAGGGAATTATAGGATTATGATTAGACCAGCGTTAAAGCTTTTAACATGTACATTATTCATTACCCATTACACACCTTCTGAACGGCTAAAAGACTGCAACCTTTCCTCCAGTCCAGCTTCACATGGGCACGGACAAGACGGAGAGCCAACGCGGTCGTCACACTGAAGAGCTTTTTAGTATCACTCACTGGCCACTTCATTAGGTACACAAACTTTGTATCCATCATGTCTGCACTCTGTAGTCCATCAGCTTCTCTGTATTCAACCAGTGGTCAGGACCCCCCACAGAGCAGGTCTTATTTTCAGGCACTGACGTGGTGGTGGTGTGTTAGTGTGTGTTGTGCTGAGAGCTGCTGATGACCTAACTTGTTGCTCCTCCAGTCCTGATGCTGTTGGCTGGTTGGTGCCAGCAGTGACACGGTGGTGTTTAAAATCATCAGCAGCTCTGATCCACCCATACACACACTAACAGAGCA
Source organism: Crenuchus spilurus (assembly GCA_036984385.1). Lineage (NCBI taxonomy): Eukaryota > Metazoa > Chordata > Actinopteri > Characiformes > Crenuchidae > Crenuchus > Crenuchus spilurus. Next base: position 1,396 of record BRDA01038890.1, read on the forward strand.
CCACTGGTGGACTCAGAGGGGGAGACTGATGCCAATATGGTGCCAAAGTGCCCTCTAGAATGACAAAAAGTGCCGTGTAAGCTGCCCTTCACATGGAAAACAATATCGAGTGCCCCCTTTGTTGCAGTAAGTGATAATGTTGTGCCCTCTAGAATAAGAAAGTCTTAATGAGTCTAACTTTCCAACAGAAAAGGGTGCATTAAGTGCACTACTGCACCCCTACGAGGCCCAAAGTGTGAGCCCTTTTCAGTAGAGATGTGATGCAGTGCTGTATAGGGTTCTCCTACAATTGTACACCATGAAGTGCCCAGTTAGGTGCCCCTCTAATTGAGAAGTGCCTCTCCAGTGGGAAAATGCGCTCTTTTTTATTTTTTCTCCCCTGCCCTTCAAACATCCTGAGTCCGCTACTGAACACCACCACCACATCACTGTCACTGTCACTGAGAATGATCCACCAGCTCTGTGGGGGGTCCTAAGCATTGAAGAACAGAGTGAACAAAGGTATACGGAGAAACAGAGACTACAGTCTGTCCCAAAGTGGTCAGTGGAGCTTAAAAGGACAGTGAGTGTAGATACAAGCTCTGTGTACCTAAAGAAGTGGCCGGCGAGTGCAGTCCTTAGAATGTGAAATTCCTTAGAATACAACAGCAGCTGCTTCAGCCTCTGTAGACAACGACATGCCAACGCACCGCTCGAACAGATGCTTACTAACACCGTCCAACTATTTGTGTCTCGATGTCGTTGTGGGATTTCCTGCTGGTCTTTTTAAGTCCAGTTCAAACACACGATTAGAGCCGACTATTTGGGAAAGAAAAGTGCCAGAGTGTAAACAAATGTGATTTCAGATTTAGGAGACTTTCTGGTAATACCAGCGAGATTTAAAATAAATAAATAAATAAATAAATAAATAAGTAAGTAAGAATGCTTCCCAAAACAAGACATCTGTGCAACGCTTCAGCTGTGCAAGGCCAAACAACACACACAGTCATCCAGAGCCAGGGAACACACACAGCACACCAACACGGCAGCCAGGACGAGGACACACTGCTTCCTGTCTGTGTGTGTGAGCAGCTGGGGTCACAGCTGTAGTGGTGCGTGTGTGTGGTTGTGTGTGTGTGTACATGATTGTGTGTTTGTTCTGAAACGTCTACATGAAGTAAAAACGACATGGAATGACTCAGTTCATTAAGCATTACTGCTAATTCAGCACAGTAGCATTAGATTAGGGAGAGCTCACCAAATATCAAAATTTCCCAAATTTCCTCCTCATTGCAAATCTTTTGTATCAGCACGGTCTTAACATCCTTGTCCAAAGGGTCAAAAACGGCCCACTTTCACTAAAACCGCTAAACTAAAGCAGATTCATTGAATTTTAAACACAATTCACTGAATTTTACATGAAACAATTTGTCGGTCAGTACACATTATTGAAGCATATTGAAGTATGAATCTGGGTTTTGTATCTTTAACAGTACAGACAGTATTTAAATCAGTGGGCAACACTCTGTATCATTACAGTACACCTAGTAATAGTAATAGTGTTAGTGTGCTGTGGCAGGAGCCCAATGATGCAGCAGTGGCATCTAAAACAAGGCTTTATGGCAAAACTCAAACTGGTGAAGCAACTAAGACACTGTGACTGTGACAAGACCATGAATAAACTGTGACCTGATGACTTACAGCGACCAACATGGCTATTGTTACAATACAGTGACAAAGACTGTGAGACATAAGGGAAGCTTCACATATTATCAGGATGGCAATGAGAGCAGGGCTGTGCAATGACGGGATGTAACTGGGGGTGGAGACATGATGTGAATGTAAACAAAAGCATGTGGCGACAGGATGCCACATGGGAAACGTAAACAAACAGCATGCAAACGGAGTCAGGGACGAGGGTGTGGCAGGAGGCTTTATTATTATTATTATTATAGACACTGCATATGTAAACATATTTAGCAAGAGCCTAAGAAAGCAGAAGAAATGTGCAGAGTAGTTCTGAAAAGTCCAGTTATTTGGTTTATTTTTCTCAACTGTTAAATATGGTGGTGGATCTTTTTTGACACTCAAGACAACACAAAAATGTTTACTTTTTCCCCCAGAGTTCATTAAAAAGAGCCGTTATAAATTATTACAGCTGTTATAAATTATCTTTCATATGCATTGGTTTTTTTATTTGTTTTGTGCACATTTGAACACAAAATGAAACATTTTCTATTCACAATAAATTACAACTAAACTTATGTGCACATCACGAATCCTTGAGATAATTTCTCTTTGAAATGTTGGTGTTTTCTTCATAGTCAGAGAAGTATGTTATAATATTACAATATTAACAAATTTATTCTACAGAATTCAAATTAATTGTTGTGGTTAATGAACCAACCTTGTGACCAGAAGGTCACCGGTTTGATCCCACCAACAATACCCAACTGAAGTGCCCTTGAGCAAGGCATCGATCCCCCAACTGATCCCTGGGCACCATGACTAGGGCTGCCCAGCACACCAGGCAAGTGCTCACTGCCCCTTAGTTTAGTGTGTGATCTAAAGCAGCTGGGCACTACATTTGTTGTGATATTGTAATCTAAAGGAGACGGTTTATAAGCCACTGGTACATGTCAGAAGCAAAACGTGTCCATATATGCGCAGATGGGAAAACAGGGCACATGAACAAAGCGAGTATACAAGTTTACGAGCAGACTTCAGGGAGTTGGAGATGGAGCAGGTTCCTCAGCTGGCTGCAGCAAAGCCACCAGGGAATGAACAAGCTCTGCATATGTACCAGACACACACACACACACACACACACACACACACACACACACACACGCACACACACACACACACACACACACACTATGCAGGCCTTTACTGAGAGTGATTAATGAGGAGGGTCCTGTGCCCAGAGGACAGAGGAAATGAGTGTGTGTGTGTGTGTACAGAGGTAGTCTGAGGACACTGGGGGTAGAATAGTGTGTGTGTGTGTGTGTGTGTGTGTGTGTTTAGGTAGTCAGTAGATAATGAGGTCGTCTGGAAGGTGCATGAGCTCTGTCTGTATGGTGGGAAGGGGTGGAGGAGCATAATGAGTGGGTCTGGTCATGAAGATGAAGGGAACAGAATGGCATCTGGAGGACAAAATGACCCACATGATGAAGGTGGAGTTTGCAGGGGGTCTGGAACATGTACAATTACAGCAAGACTAGTCTCAAGGTTTTAGATCTCATTACACCACAGACTGGCCAAGAGGCACTCTGACTGTATTTGTTAAATGTAGGGATGTGTCATTATAGGAATTCTGCGTTGATGCTAATATCTGATTATTTTATGTATTTACTTCACAGTGCTGATATCTGACACTTTCCTCAATGCTCATGTGTTCACTATGGACGTTAGCTGGTCCACTCTACCACTCGCCGTTCCTCTCTGGTATCAATGGTGAGGCACCACTGTTATGCTGTTGGGAGGCTCTCAGTGTGGAAGAAGCCCATTCTCAGTACCTTCATTATAGCAGCTCTAGAACATCTCACAAAGTTTTTGGTTTCTGAGATGCTGCCTTCACCATGCTTCACCTGGTACCCTATTGTCATCCCTTTTGGACATCAGTCACATCACGTCCTTTGTCCTTAATGATGGTTTTACACTCTGCTACAACTGACTGGGTGCTCACTTATTTATACATGCAGTAAACCCGTTCATGTGACATCTGTGATGTCCTGGCGAGTCCATCCAAACCAAATAATAATATTCTTTAGTATAAACATACACATATACAGAGACTGTCCCAAACAAACACAGTGAATATTACCTATATATACCTGCACACTATGTCATACAGTGAGGCTTGAAAGTTTGTGAACCTTTTAGAATTGTCTATATGGGCAGCACGGTGGCTTAGTGGTTAGCACGTTCACCTCTCAGTGCTCAGTGGGTTCGAGTCCGCATCTGAGCGGAGTTTCCATGTTCTCCCCGTGTCTGCGTGGGTTTCCTCCGGGGACTCCGGTTTCCTCCCACAGTCCAAAAACATAGAGATCAGGTGAATTGGCTACTCTACAAATTACCCTGGTGTGTATGAATGTGTATGTCTGTGTATGTATGTATGTATGTATGTATGTTTGCCCAGATATGGTTGGCACTCTGTCCTGGGTGATCCCCCTAGTGCTCGATGCAGTTCTCCAGGTGGACGGTCGCTTCCGGTTGAGAGTACGCTGTGCGCAATTGGCTGCCGCTTCTCACCGGTGTGTGTGATTGAGTGTGTGTAAATGGAGTGTGTTGATTGTAAAGCGTCCTTGGGTTTGAGAAAGGCGCTATATAAGTGTAACATTCATCATATTTCTGCACAAATTTGACCTAAAACATCAAATTTTCACACAAGTCTTAAAAGTAGATAAAGAGAACTCATTTAAACAAATCAGACAAAAATATTATACTTGCTCATTTATTAATTGAGGAAAATGATCCAAATAATGTAACAAAATATATAAATAATTTAAACAAACATTAAAGAACAGTGCATATACTAATATTTGCTCTAGTTAATAATGATTTATTATAAACATGTACATACTGTATATAGGATAATGAAGATATAGATATATCTATAGAATATATTAAGCACAGAATAGTGTTGCAATAAATGTGTGTTAAATATACAGAGTGTGTACACTGTACAGAAATGTACAAAGTGTATTTTACAGAAATCTAGCACCAGCTTTCAGTAAATAAACTATACGACTGAGCCATATTTTGTTCGATCAATATTTGCATCATCGTCATCTGAAAACAGCATCAGTACCAACATCTCACTGCTTCACGTACTATTATGTAATTCTTATGATCTGCAGAGATGAAAGGTAGAGCAGATGTGGATGGCAGGATCAGGGGTTGGTGGTAAGTCTGTTAAAAGAGTCAATCACTTCACTGCTGTATGGATTCAGTCTGGCATTACCGTCAACTGGGAGCAGATTCTCCAATAACACTTTGGTCAGTTCAGATCACGTTCACGTGTGTTCAAGGACCATCAATAACTAGCTGATGCTATACATCTATACACAGAAAGGTTCTCTACAGAACAATCCTAGACTGAGCACAGCAGACATTTGAAAGGTCTGAGCTATGCATTGTTTGTTAACAGAAGTGGAAAATTCAATTCAGTTAAGTGTACTTCTACGATGTTCTTCACAACAGACACTGTCAGCTTGACAGAAACCCAGCTCGGAGTAAGCAAACCAGAGATGAAGTGGCTGGGAAAAACACTAAGAGCAAGAAGAATCTTCTGGAAAAACCAAGGTCTAAAATGGGAACCCACCCTGCTCTAGAAAACACATTTATACTATATGGACAAAAGCACTGGGACACCCGCTTATTGTTTCTGCAGAAATCAATGATATTATCCTGTTTCTATTGGACGAACTGTTTCTACTATCCAGGAGAGGCTTACTAGGAGCACTGCAATGAGGATCTGTTTGCATTCAGTGTTCCTCTGGAGTCGACGCTCCTGAATCGGTGGGCGATTATGGAAACCAAAATAAACACTTATATAACAGATTTTATCCTAGAAACTAAACTAAAAACATAACACAGAAACCATAAAGGGTCTAATGTTCAAATATATATATATATATATAGGTTGAATCGAAATATACTTTTAGATGTTTGTGAGAGGAGCTTAAATAAGCAGAGACACATTTGTCAGAGTGAGTCACATATCCCTCATTCATATGATAATGATATTGTAATTCTGGACATTCCATTGGTGGATTAGCAGCCGTGGAATGTGTGAAAACTCCTATGAAACACAGAGCTCTCATCTTGAGTGTTCACATCTATCTCATGAATATTCAATATAGGGTTAGTGGTTGAGGGAAACAGAGTGCCACCTCACTTTTCTTAAGCTTTAGAAATAAAACCACATACAATGTCTAAACACTGTAATGAGCAGTGTGTAGCCAACACCTCTGTTTATTCAGTTCTGAACTCAAAAGTCTTTGCTAGAAATGTTTAGTGTGTGTTTTCACAATATATCAGCACATCTTATAATAGGTTTTTGGAAAGTCTAAGTTTAGAGCAGATTTAATCAAAATATAGATTTAGGACACACTGTTTTGACACTGTCGTTGCCGAGTTGTGATGAACAAAAGCCTGTGTAACACTTTGGGAAAACGTTTTTTTAGATGGGTGTTATTTGTACATAAGTTAAGGCATGTCAGACTACATCAGAGTGTCTGAAATACCCTCAGGCTCCTGGGGGTTAAAGTGGAGAATGGTGGGTGTCCACAAAATTTTGAACATCACTTGAAAATGTAAGCACAAGATCGGGAGACCTAAAAAAAAAGTATTTGTTAATGTATGTTATGCAATAATGACTAGAAATCACAATATGTATCAGTGCCACATAAATTTCATTCAAAAAGGTAAACTAGTCATATTTTATATTCATCATAGACTGTTCAAGCTGTTTTTGCTTTACTGTTGATCAGTTTCACTTTTTTTTTTACTTTTTGACAATTGATTTCTCCAATTATTAAAGAAAATCTCAAATTATTTGAATATTTAATTGGACGTTTGAGTAAATTACTATTCAAACAGCATCAATACTGAAATATGTCACTTTACATGTGATGAATAGAAAATATTAACTTTTATTTAATGTTCTGAATCATGAACGAAACTTTGGAGATGCACTAGTATTCACAATGCTGCTGTTTTGTGCAGATGGTGCAGCCTTGAGATGAAAGTGGAGGCAGTAACCGGTGAGAGCCAGAGACTTTGATCAAATAGTGACACAAAGCTGAACAAAACCGAACAAGAGGAACGAGGAGAGCCTGAGCGAGGATGCATCCACTGTCTGTTTAGAGCACAATGGACTGCATCAATAATTCACTGGAGTAGCATTTTTAACAGCAGTGCACAATGCCTGCGCCTGCTTCTCATTCACTTCCATCATAGTGGTAGTCAATGGTCCTGAGCGGCGGCCCCTCGGAGCATGAGCGTGCTCGCCTGTAAAGGTTATTTAGATGAAAAATGAACAAATCTATACACAGCACTGTGCCCAGTGAGTCAAAAACAGGAACGATACGTAATGGGGCGCATTCATTTCACCATGTGTGTAGCTACTCTACCCCTCCGCCCCTCTGCAGCCTGGGGTTTTTTGTTTTAGGGGCAAATATTCAGCCACAGCTCAATGATATGTCGCTTGTTGTGCAAGAAAAAAGGAGTTAAAAGGGATTTCCAGGCAGAACATCATTTCAAACCCTTCTCTGGGCTCCGTAATGAGCCAGCATCTAGGCACTGAATGGAAACACACATGGCCTGTTGATATTTTCCTTGTGATCATTTGAAGATGAACTAAACGCACCGAGAACATCGCAGACCTCAAAGGAAAGCTGTTTAAAATGCTCCTTCCCTTTGATCCCCTCCTCCGGCCTTCACATTTCTATACACTCCACCATCCGTCCTTTTGGCCTTCCTGTCCTCTAGAGTCGTGCAAGAGTGGACGAGCCACGTCAGATGGTCAGCATGTATAATGGACCATTCTTACAGAGCAGAAGCACTTACGAGACTGCAGACTCCGGAGCTTTTTGCTCGTGATGCTGAGTCGGAGAGAGAGGAGCATTAGTGGCAAACAAAAACAGGGCGTCTTACTGTCTGACCACAGAAAAGAGGGACCGTGGCCTTAATGTGGAAGACGGGCACTAACCAGCTTTAAAGGATGATGCTGCATTAGGCTCGACAACTGCAGAGTCTTGGATCAGAGTCATACAAGTTGGTCTAATGATTCAAATAGTTTTTAACAAAGTACAGTCATCAAAAATGTCATTAGTTTGAGTACATTTCTATTCAAACTGTATACATACAGCGCCCTCCATAATTATTGGCACCCTTAGTTAAAATGTGTTAAAAGCCTTAAAATAAATACATTTTTTTCATTGCAGAAGAATAATCTCACTCTGAAAAAGTTTAGAAAAAAGCAACCTTCAACTCAAGTGAAAAAAATAAAGAAAGAAAAAATCCTCACTGAGAAATAATTATTTCCCATCAAATGACCGGTTCCACAATTATTGGCACTTTTAACAATTTCTTGGAAATAAATGTATCTGAACCATTTTTGTCATTTCTACTGTAGTTTATAAAGTGGATCAAAGTATCTAGGAACCTGTAATTAGTAATTCATCACTTCCTGTTTCCCTGTGGTATTAAATATGGCATTAGACAAAGGCCTATTGCTTTTACTCAGTCTTAAACATAGGAAAGACAAGAGAAGACACTATTCAAGTAAGGCAGATGTCTGTCCACCTTCATAAATCAGTATTGGCTACAAAAAAATAGCCACTGACCTGCAGATGCCCTTATCTACAGTCAGAGCAATAATCAAAATGTTCAAAACATCTGTAACTGTGACAAACAAGCTATTCATCTGTGAATCAAATGGTAGCATCTTTGGGTTATGAGGTCTCCCAAACAACCATCAGGTGCTATCTACATGCCAACAAGCTGTTTGGGAGGCATGCATGGATAAAGCCTTTTCTGAGTTATACTCATAAGTGTAAAAGGGTGGAGTTTGCCAAGCAATACTGGGATTTTAACTGGAACCGTGTGCTTTGGTCAGATGAGACCAAAATAGAGCTTTTTGGCAACAAACACTGTAAGCGTAACACCAAGGATAAGTACGCAGAACAACACCTCATGCCCACTGTTAAGTATGGGGGAGGATCGGTGATGCTGTGGGCCTGTTTCCAAAGGACCTGGGAACCTTGTAAGGATACATGGGATCATGAACTCTGTGAAATATCTGGACATTTTCAATCAGAATCTGGTGGCGTCTGCCTGAAAGCTGATGATGGGTCATCATTGGGTCTTTCAGCAAGATAATGACTCTAAACATGTGGCCAAATCTTCTCAAAAATTGTTCACAAGGCACAAAATCAAGCTCCTCTCATGGCCATCTCTGTCCCCAGACCTCAACCCAATAGAAAACCTGTGGGGTGAGCTGAAGAGGAGAGTGCATAGGAGAAGACCCAGGACTCTGGATGATTTAGAGAGGTTGTGCAAAGAGCAATGGTGGAAGATCCCTCTTTCTGTATTCTCACATCTTGTGAAGAGTTATAGGAGAAGATCAAGTGCTGTCTATTTGGCAAAAGGAGGTTGTACAAAGTACTAAACCCAGGGGTGCTAATAATTGTGGCACACATGATTTCATTCAAAAGATTTATTTCTTAATGTGTGATTTTTTCCCACCAAATAAAGGCACCTGAATTAAAGCTTAGATTTTTCTCTTTTTTGCATTGTTGTCCGATATTATGAATATATAAAAAAAATAATTTATTAGAAGCCAAAAAACATTTCTTAACCAGGGGTGCCAATAATTATGGAGGGTGCTGTACTGTGCATCTCTCAGAACTACAGCTGCCACATTCCTAATAGCAACACTCCTGAACCAGAGACAACATCAAGCTGGAGTCCTGACAAAATCTAAGCTGTCCGAAGTCCAGTGTGCAGTTTCTGCAGTCTGTGATGGTTTAAGGTGCTGATGGTGGTCCACTGTGTTGAGCACAAAGTCAACACAGCTGTTTACCCAAAGATTTTAGAGCACTTCATGTTTCCATCTGCTGTCAAGAAGCTGACCACAGTGCCAACACTACTACTGACCATCACATTACTGTGCTTGACTGGCCAGAGCTATAAGCCCAAAAGACTTGAAATGTCACGTTATGTGTAATTAATATAAAATCTCACCATTTAGCTTGTTTATTATAAAATTCAATGTAATCGACCTATGCAGAGCATCTCAGTGGCTATAATGAAAAGAATAAGCCTTTAAACAGACCATATATAAATATGTAAACATGCACAGGTGTCAAAACGACTCAATTAACTAGTTGTGATTAATGGCATTAACATATGTATTTAGTCAAGCTTTTCTTGCTTAAATTTGACCTTAAATGCCAGTGCATCTCTCACTCTCATACAGCTCATATAGTTGTGTTATAATGGAGGCTTCTGTATCTTTCCACTTCACTGTTCTCAGCTGGTTGATTTATCTATAGCTCTCCCTTGAGCTCTGTCCACTCCTGCGCAGCCTGATGAATGTACCTTAGTGATATTACTGTATCAGCTGTGTGTTGTGCTTGTAAATGAAGCAAGGCTGTGAACACCAGGGGCCAAATCTGCTGGACATTATTGCCAGCCGAACGTGCCACCTACTGCCATTAGCGGTCATGAGTGAATGTGTAGCTAATTAACTTTACAGCTATGATGGACAACGTTAGGGACGCTTGATTGGTTAGCACTCAGATTGGCCTGTTTTCATGTTTCTTTGCACTGCCTGCAATTATTGAGACTTTTTAGCCAAAACAGCTCCAGTGCAGAATGTCGTACTGATGGTGGTAATAATGACTATAATAATAATAATAACATAAACATAACTAGCTTGTGGGTAGCACATTTTGAGCCTCAGTTGTAAAAATGCACACACACAGCTTATCTAGTCCCTGTAGAGAAGTAGAAGAAGATTAGGACTAAAAATGAACCTATAGGCACCGTGTCTAATGCCAGGTGTGGACTAGAGAGATAAAAAGCCCCCCAACAGTTCTAGTTTCATGTTTAGTCTTATTCTATTGGCAGTACTTCTCTACAGGGACTAAACAAGCTGTGTGCGCATGTGTACTTAAAATAGCTCAATGCATTCATTAGAAGGGGTGTCCACAAACTTTTGGATATACATTCTTTATAAAAACTGGACCCGTGATGGACTGATGTACATTAAAAATGCACGATCACGTCCCTAGCCGACTTAAGGAGGATATTCCGCACGTGTTCATGCAGTTATACATAAAAATGGCACCATAAAAGGCCATTGTTAAGTGCTAAACATGAGCTCTGAGTGCAACCAGAGTAGAGTTAAAACACTCTCGCTCTCTCCCTGATCCCGATTCTTCTTCTCAAACACCGTCTCTCCACTCATGCATTCCTCCTTCTATTCTTTCCCTGTACTTCACCTCCCTGTTTGGTCAGGAGGCACGCGTGAGGGAATTCCTGGTGCTCACGTTTGTCTTGTGGACCTTTGAACCCTTTCAGAGGGGTTTAACTGGCTCAGTGAGACGCGAAAGCCTCAATGCTGCTCAACAACGAGGGTCTAAATCCCCCATCAGAGGCACTTTGTCCACATACTGACCGCAGCTGCCTGGCGTACAGAGTTACCCCCCAAAACAAACGGAGTTATAAAATAAGCCCAAAAGTATTACACCAATGGCTGGTGCTGAGCAAGTGCTAAACAGCTGTTTAATCCTCACAGATGAGCACAGGCAGGGGCAAAAAAATCGAGGCAGGGGTCTGATAGAACGATGCAACGATGCTCTCCAAGTAATGAAGCACCATTGACCCTTGTGGCATCTTAACTTTTGTACATATACGCCCCTCATCCTAAGGAGTCTGTCCTTAAATCCCAAAATAAAGCAGCTTCAATTCATTATAAACCCCAAAATGTACGTTTGTCATTCATTACAAACTTTGTGAATTTCTGTGTTCCGGTAGTTTTGGGATGAGTTGGGGATGAGGAGGTGGTGGTGATCATCCAACATAACCTCACTGTAGCTGAATGCAAACAGTTCCTCGCAGCAATGTTCCAAAATTTAGCAGGGCGCCTTCGCTTGACACTTTTGAACAATAAATATTCAAGTGTTTCAATACTTCTGTCCATACAATATACTGTAAGTCATATACATTCTGAACAGCCACTTTGTATGACTCCATTCTTGTCCACGCAGACTTTGGGAACTAATCTAGCTGTGATCTGCTGGAGGGAAAAGTGAAGCCCGTCTCACTGTTGTCCCACAGGGAGGAGGATCAAGGACAGTCTCCCAGCACACACGGGCATGAAGAGGGGTATTCTAAAGAGGATTATGCACTCAGGTCGACAGATAGGAGGGAATAAAGTACTAATCCAATCAAGTGCGACTCATATCTCCTGCAGCCTCGCCACGTCATTAGGGTCCGAGACCAGGTTGCTAATCTCCCCTTGCATAATCCCACATCACAAACACACGCCTGGGCAGCCACACAAGACCCAGATCACACACACCTTCATTTCTCTGCCGTACAAAGACATCACTTCAAGCTCTTTGCCAAGAACTCGGGGAAAACTTTGAAAGCAGTAGAACTAAAGCAGTCTTTTTACTCACTCTAGTACAAGGGCTGTTTTATTCTGAGTGTCTGCAGCCTAGAGAAGCAGCAAAACACACACACACACACACAGACACACACACAGAGAGAGAGAGAGAGAGAGAGAGAGAGAGAGAGAGAGAGCGAGCAAGGCCCTTCTTAAACAAACACCTGATCCAGAAAATCTAGCTGACAGAGGGATAACAAAAGCAGGGCAGAAACAGTGGTGTTCTACTTATACCCCAGGCTTCACGGAGGACAGGACGGCTCGCTCACACACTCTGCCTCTGCAGAAGGCCACCACTACCTGGACAAGAGTATTGCTTCTTCTAAAATCAGGCCACAAGAGTGTTAGTGAGGCCATGTTGGATGACCACCACCACCACATCACCACTAAAAGTATTGGATGGAGCAGAGAAAACAGTGCCACTGCTGCACAACTCAATGTGTCAGACATCTGTGTCAGTAATGGGCGCACACATTAAAGTGGGTGTCCACAAACATTTGGACATATTGTGTATGTGCAAAGGAGTCCAGACATCTCTACACACTTCTCAGGGTGAAGTAACCAGCATCCCGTGCTGCACCCACAAGGATAACTGAGGGCGTTAAATGTCATGGCAGGCGGCCGATGGAGACGGCTGGACGGGCGCCGGCCTCCACTCCTACAGCCGTAGATTTTAGTGATCAGAAATGAACACCCATCTATCCGCACTGTTATCATGCATGTCAGTCTTTTATGTATCAACAGAGGTTTATTTAATCACCATTTAGTCACCAGATCATAATTTTTTTGTCATTTCGGTAAAGAAGCAACAGGACACCCTGTACAACTTCATGTTTATACTGTATTTATACTCATTTGTACACTCTGCTGCTATATTAAGATGTTAGAATAATATATTATATTCCACTGTATTACACATCATTGTACTGGTCAGTGTAACAGGGTACGCAGTCTTTGCCCATCAGAAAGAGAAAAAGCTTTTATTTACTCAACAAATCTGTCCTTTAAAACTAAATAAATTTTTTTAATTACTCATCAAAATCCTGAAATTGTCAGCTTTGTCCTAATGTGATAAAGACCTGCTTAGTGAACTGTTATTTTTATTTTTAAGCTTTGTTATCTGCATTGCTCAGATTTGTATTATTCTCGTTTTGGTTATTATCACATCCAGGATTACTCTGAAGCTTCCAGTGAAACAAGGAGAGAAAGTTACATTTTACTGTTAAGCAAATAACTTATAAGTGTGTACTGTGTCTGAGAGAGAGAGAGAGAGAGAGAGAGCATGAGGTAGAGAGAGTGAGTGAGAGCGAGAGCAGCGAGAGCATGAGGTAGAGAGAGTGAGTGAGAGCGAGAGCAGAGAGAGCAAGAGCAGAGAGAGTGAGTGAGAGCGAGAGCAGAGAGAGCAAGAGCAGAGAGAGTGAGTGAGAGAGCAAGAGCAGAGAGGGCGAGAGAGTGAGTGAGAGAGCAAGAGCAGAGAGGGCGAGAGAGTGAGTGAGAGAGCAAGAGCTAGAGAGAGAGTGAGTGAGAGAGCAAGAGCTAGAGAGAGAGAGAGAGAGCGAGCAAGAGCTAGAGAGAGAGAGAGAGCAAGAGCAAGAGCTAGAGAGAGAGAGAGAGAGAGAGAGAGAGAGAGAGAGAGAGAGAGAGAGAGAGAGAGAGAGAGAGAGAGAGAGA
>BRDA01038890.1:15239-29410 GCA_036984385.1 Crenuchus spilurus
ACGGCGGAGGCCATCGGAGGTGAGAGGTCGTTTCATTACTTTGTAAAACAAAGAAAGAAAGAAAGAAAGAAAGAAGAGTAAGAAAGTGAAAGATGGAGGGAGATCAAGAGAAAGAGGAGGACACTGTGGGAGAACAAGAGTCAGAGTCAGACAGTGAGCAAGAGAGACAGACACAAAAATAGGGAGGGAGAGCGAGAGACACAGACGCAAACAGACATCCATGTGCTCATTTCCCTTAAACACCTCTAAAGCTCAGCTAACAGCAGTGCAGACCTGAAGAAAGCTCAGTTAAGTGGAAAAATCTCGGCTTATTTGCAGCTCTTACATGTGAGGGCTGGTGAGGGAGGCATTTGCTCCAGACCTCTCAGTCAAGGTAAAGACACGTAAACTGTCAGTCATCAAAAGAACGAGTCAGAGCCTGAAACACACGCTCACAGATGAGGGATGGAAACAGCCCAATAAACTATAATGCAACACAAATAAGCAATGTATTTTCAATTTATCACCTGCTAAAACAAGCCCGCCTGACCTGCATGTCTAGCCAGCTCTGCACTGATGCTGCACTCATTGCATATAAGTATGCGTGGCCAACACAGAAAGAGAAACAAAATGTTTCATTACTTTGCTGGAGAGTGGAGGCTACCGGAGGCGGCAGTGAGGTGTTGCGCAGATGGAGGAGGCCAACACTGGCCTGCAGTGGTGACCTTATGTTAAACAGAGGCTCGCAGCCTAGCAAATGAATTTGTTTCCACTCAATTTCACAGAAAGCTATTTCCTCCAGGCCTCAGCTGCAGGTGAACAGCGGGCCGACGGGCCGGGGGCCCGGAGAGCGATGCAGGAGTCATTTCCACAGTAACTAGGAGCTCGTTTATCCTCCCCGAAGTAACATCCTTTGAAAAAATGACATACAGAGAAAACGATGACCAGACACGATGAGCAGTAACAGATGTGAACGTACGTGTGTGTAAATGGCGCTGATATCACTGCCATTACACGGCTCTTCACAGCCATATCCTACATTAAAGCACATCTATAACGTGCATTAGCAGCTGCCTTTGAAAGACTGGAAAATTACAAAGCCAACAAGGAGCACAAAAGCACTTATAAGCCTAGCCGGTCATTAGCAATGAGTGTTTTGCCCCTTCTGTGTTAATGGATGTCTCACATAAACAGAAAAGTGGGAGCTTTTCTGGGGACGAGTGCAATAATCGCTTTCAATTCACTCCTCTACTGCCACTCTGTCTTGCGTTTCAAAAGAACGCCTGCCGCCGAGCACAAAAGGTGAGTGAGAGCTGGCCCCCGTGTAACACTGCTGTATTCTTCTGAGGAACCCAAGCCGTTCAGCGTAGTTATCCACTCTGACAGGAGAACATAATGGCAACATCAACTATCCTCATATTCAAAAACAAAGAGCGCTCCAATCACACCCTGCATTTAGCCTCATATGCTTTTTTTCTTCCTCTTTGGCAACTGAGCATCCTCATCCCAGGCTAAGATTCGTCTCCAGTACTGCATAATCAGTCACATGGGCACATTTAGTGAGTTGGGGGTCCTAAGGAAAAGGCAGGACTGGGCCCCTTGGATGTGGGTTAATAGTTTTGAAATTTTTCCATAATTTGTTTCGGTATTAAGTTTAGTACAGTGGAACTTCAGTTATTGTTTGCTCTGGTAATCTTACTATTGAGTCATCATTGACTTTTTGGGGGGAAATTTTGTTCCAGTTATCGTTCATACACCTGGTTTTCAATGGCCTGCACACGTGACTCGCCGCTAATCTTGCGAAAACAAAGCATTCACCCACTTGTTTTGTCATTCATTCTGGCTTTGTTTCTCGTTGTTTCTCTGGCTTTGTTTCTCATTCTTTCTCAGACATTCATAATTTTGCTTTTCCTCACAAAAAAAAAACAAAAAACAGCACAGATAGTTTGGTGCTGAAATGTAAGAAGACAATAAGCTACAAGCACAACCTTTACTAAACTACACTTGTTATCATGAAGTCAGAATACAGCCGCTTAGCTTTGTTTGTGCTCCAGCAGCTGCAGTGTTAGGGATCGTCTCACAATTATCAGAAGAAATGTGAAGTGTTTCAGTGTCTGTAGCCAGTGACACTCACATTAAACACACAAAACCTCCATGTGACTAACATTATTAATTTTAGACATTTTCATTATTTTATTAAATATTAGTAATAATGTAACATACATGCATCTTCATACATATTCATATATTAAAAACGTATGTTTACATGCAAAAAATAAAGAATAAATTAAATTCATGTTATAAAACTTAATGATGTCAAAATAATTAAAATACAAACACTCATTCCTGACTACAAGACTTTGTGAAATAGCGTAGTTACTAATTTTATAATGATTTAAATAAATGAAGAACCATGTTCAGTATTCAGCCAAAAATGTTAATTCTGGAGCATCCCTACATAAAACCCAGCAAAAGTAAACTGCAGAGCTACCCAGAGAGTGTATATCCTACATGCAAACTGGGAACCAATGTAATGATGCGTAAAAGGACTGCTGACACTCATGACATAGTCAATAAATATGTGATCATATTGCTTACAGCCTCTCTGCCCTCAGGCCTGCACAGCCTGAGTGATTTAAGCCAGGAGCTGCAGCCTCCGGAGCTGAGAAACAGGTGGTGCTCCCTAGCACGGTCTGCTTCACACAGCTCACAGCTCACACACAAATGCACTCATCCAAGATACACCGCACACCTGACACATACAGGAGGCCTAACAGGCGTACACGTCCAGAGCGAGCCAAGACCTTCATGTGAAACCTGTGTCATACGCGTGACATCGCTGGAACATGTCTGTGCCTTTCATGTGAAATGTTACATATAACAGAGCCGGGATCAGGTGGCATGAACGCCAAGCCAAGCAGTGCAGTATGTCAGTGGCTAGAAGACTGCAACACGCCTGCTGGTACCGTTTCATCATTTAGCCCTCAAACCACTAAGGATGTGTTAGCCGGTTGCCAGGACAGCATTAAATCCTCTCTGAGGATTTCATGTAAGTGAGAACTGTTTGCCTGAATAAACATGGACATCTACAGTGAAAAAGAAAAAAAAGCTACTGGACCATCACCGGGGCAGTTTTTTTTTTTTTTACATTCCCTCTCAAGGGTAAACCCCGAGTTAAGGAATACATTTTGCTGCTGTATTGACTCCACCTTGTCCTGACTACAGGCTTCAATATAGATTCTTCTGTGTTAAAAATACAGTTAGTTCCCTGGGGAAATGATTGTAGTAATTATGAATGTTTTTGTCAGGTCTCCAATGCACTCGTAGGCTATAGATTAAACCTACATTTCCATTACATGAGTAAAATGACTAATTCTATTGCTGTGCAATAAATATTTATATTTCCAATTATAGAACAATATTTTAAAATGCATTGCTTTAGCTGTAGATGAAAAAACAACATTTTGTAGAGATAGAATGCATTAAAGTAGACAGATTTAAACATTTAGGTAATGCATGAACATCATATACAGTCATGTCAGAACATTATGATTAGGGGTGCAGGAAAAAAAAATCGCTTCGAGCTCAAATCACGTTTCTCACATTCAGAATCGATTCTCGTTTTCAAAAAATCTATTTTTTTTGCGGGTGCGAATGTGCCTTCACGGCCACCGTAGTGCTAGGCAAAACATGGAAGCAGCGTCGGCTATGTACAGGCATGCAAGACGAGCCGCGGTCTTTGAAAGCAACCATTTGGAAACACTTTGGATTTTACCGTCAACCCAGCCCGGGTAAGAAAGGGCTTGACGTGACTCATATGATTTGCAGAGATTGCAACAGTAAAGTATTTCATTTGGATTTTGTATCGTTCTCCTGTGGCATCAGTGGGGAACCACTGTTATACTATTGT
Source organism: Crenuchus spilurus (assembly GCA_036984385.1). Taxonomy (NCBI): domain Eukaryota; kingdom Metazoa; phylum Chordata; class Actinopteri; order Characiformes; family Crenuchidae; genus Crenuchus; species Crenuchus spilurus. Next base: position 19,129 of record BRDA01038890.1, read on the forward strand.
GCCCTAGAAGTCCATTCTCGGTACACCTTCAATACACTGGCTCTAGAACATCCCACAAAGTTAGAGGTGTCGGAGATGCTGCCACCACCATGTTTCCCCAGGTGCCCTGTCCTTTTGGACGTCCTTTGCCCATGATGATGGTTTTACACTGACTGGTGTGCTTATCTATAACCCGGGCTGAGTTCATTCCAAACCGGCGTGGTCCTAAATGTTTCCTAAATATTATTTTTGTGCTTTACTGTGAAGATGCTTTGCTGTAGAAGAGGTAGACGAGCCTTGTGCGCACAGACCAATACTGATTATCTAAAAATGGCAACAATCAGCCCAATTAAACACCAACTAGTACTATAGCTCCTTTCGTCTTTCTGTGCCACATGCACCCACACACATTGTAGGGTGGTTAGCTTGTGTGTAACCCTCTCCAATACTACAGCTTGTTCTGCATTAATAACCCATGACCCTTTCTCACCCACACGCTCTCTATTTCACCACACATCCTGAAGACAAGTCAGAGGTTAGTACATATGAGCATACAAACCTTCATGCTGATCTGTAGCCTACACACGAGCACCAGAATAGCTTTCCAGTCCACACGGAGCCGTGATTTTAGTTTTTTCTGACTCACAACAGCCGACGACTAATCAAGACAAAGGCACAGACAGCTGCAGATTAATCAGGATGATGGACCGCTGTAGACAATATCATCAAAAACGCACACAGGAAGGAGTGTATACGAATACAACATGCTGTAAACACGGATGTGGTGTTTATTGATCGGGGTAGTTAATTTACTAGTTAATTTCATTCAAGATCAATACTAATCTCAGCTTAGCTCTCGCCGGTACTGTAGCACAGGAGCAGCACACGAGGAAGTCTTCTCGAAAAGGGAAAAACGTCGTATTTGACTCAGAAGCCCTGCAGCACAAGTCTCAGGCGCACTAAGGCCACAAATCAGGGTTGTTCACTCGCAGCACCGTGTCAGTCCATGCCTCAACTTTACCAGCCTGGGGACTGTGCAGTACACAGGGGTTTCCTCTGAAGACTACATTACATTACATTACATAAGTGCCAAGAGCATGTTAACCACCAGTGATTTATGGCGCTGCCTGGGTCACCGTACAGCTGACCCCACCTTAGGCTGTAGACCCTCGCGGCTGCATAAGCAGTGTGTGAGCAGACAAATATAGCTCACACTGTTGCTTGTGGTATGTTAAATTCACACCGGTGAAGTTACAGAATTCTATTATACATTAATTGGATACATTAGCAGACTCTGCAGAAATCTCGCTGCTTCTGTGAGGTCACAATAACCGCGGCTTTCACATCTGCCTTCTCAGCCTGTAGCAGTTCAGCTCCACCTTTATTTAAGTCAGACTGCATTATTTTGCAACATCTAATTGTTTTCCCTACAGTCATGAGCTCCCAGGACAAAAAATTGTCTGCATGTTTACACTGCATGTTTAAGGTGGTAGTAACTTCAAGCTCCAGCAAATATCACTGCATGAAGATGATCAGGCTATAAATATCCACAGGGTGTGTGACTAGATTCATAGACTGAGAAGAGGTGGTACAGGAAGTGAATGTCTCGGATGTTAATGATAAAGGAGTGATTGTATTTGGATGTTAAAAATCAGAGTGTGAAGGAAGTAGCTGAATGTGCAGGTGTATAGAAGTATACAGTCATACAGGTCTACCAGCAGTGGTAACAATGCCAGTCTACAGGACATTATAGAATTATAGTGAGTTCCAGTGGCAGTGGAAACTGTGGAACGTTAATTGAACAAAGACCTCTCACCTTTCGTGTTTCACACCTATCTCATAAATATTCAATGTAAGTTTAGTGGCTGTGGAAAACGGAGTGCCACCTCACATTTGTTAAGCTTTAGAAATAAAACCACATACAATTTCTAAAAAACTGCAATGACCATTGTGTAGCCAATATATCAGCACATCTGAAAATAGCTTTTGAAAAGTCTAAGTTTAGAGCAGATTTAATCCAAATATAGATTTGACACTCTTACTGTTTTGACACTGTTGTTGCTGAGTTTGTGCTGAACAAAAGTCTGTGTAACACTTTGGGAAAAATAATTTTAGATGGGTGTAATTTGTGAAAACATCAAGGCATGTCAGACTACATCAGAGTGTCTGAAATACCCTCAGACTCCAGAGGGTTAATCATATTTTTGATGCAAACACCTTCAAAATCAGTAAAATGCTCATATTTCACAGTAAACATGGCATACTGTGCATTGCGAGTCCCTCAAGGTTTAACAAGGAATAAATATCCTGCCTTGAGGTGCTGAATGTTCTGGAGCCAGACAGCACATCAGATATAAAACAGCGATGGATTATGATGACAATCACGATAAAAGCAAACTACTGGTGACAGTAGGTACTATCAACATGGCTAGTCTATAGTGCACAGACTTATTCCCTCCTGCTGTTATTAGTCTACCTATATCTTCAATCTATCCATCCATCTCTCTGTCCTTCTCTCCGTCCTCGCATGAATAATTGAAAGCATGGGGTGCATACCACCCTTCTTTACCCATCCAACAATGGATACGTTAAAATATTTAGTATTTGTGACCAGTCCACTCAGACGTACCCTAACCCCTCCCTGATGCTTCGATCCCTGTCTGGGCTATTAGAGTGTCTGGTCTGGCCATACACACACCTGCTCACCTCTCAAGCATCTCTCCTTTTACCAGTCCCAGACTTGTCCTACACATCTTTTGCTCTGCATTCCCTCCTCTTCTCTGTTACCAGGGCTAGAGCTTATCAGCAGCCAAGCCTCAGCAGAACCAATCCCTTCACTGGACCCCTGTGCACACAGCAAACACACGAGAGCAAACAGACCTGCCACTCACACGTACACAGCAGACTGAGCCTTTAACAGTTAAAAACGCCTCATTTTCTCGCTCTCCCACGCTCTCAGCCAATTACTGGGAGAAGTTTTGCAGCTTTGTCCAGCAAACATTTAAAAAATCCTGTATTTACAAGCAAATATGGACAGCTTTTAGCTCAAAATCTCCATCTGCATGTTCGTGCATCCAGTTTCAGATTGGAAACGAAGCTAATTAACTATTAATTAGTCTCTTCTGACTGTTATTTGCTTTGTTTGTTTAGCAATTGTCAGTCACACTATGCTTTTATGCTGCCATGGGGACTAAAGTGGGCAGAAAACAAGAGCCTTTATCTCTCCAACTCCAGTGGATTGTCCTCCATCTCCAGCCATGTTTCTGTTCTTTGAAGAAAGCAATCAGACAGCAGCCATTTGACTAAAGTTAATGAAGGCCAGTGAGCAGCCATTCAGTGACTGACTGCTTTATTTCTCCAGCTTTCAATGCGATCGCTCTGCTCAAGTGATGGTGCGCTTTTCTCTGGAACAAATCAGCCTTTATTCCAGTTCTAGCGGCAGTTTACTGGCTTAACGCTGCATTTACTAGCATATTAAAGCTAAGCAAAATGCTTACCTCACCAACACTGAGTGTGTCACTAAAATGCAGGTTTAGCTGTACAGACAGAGCGATGGGAGCTTTGTGCTCCATTGTGCTGAAAAGGTCTAATACTGTTTTTAAAAATGTTGGTCATTGTAAAAAATCTCCTGCCAATTTCATCATCCATCAACGCTGACTTGACTATGTAGTCTGAATACAGATGTGACACCTGATGAAATGCACTTGAGCAATCTGTCCGCCTACCGCCTGGTGAAACACACATTTGCATAAAGTTAAGAAAAACTTTTTAGCACTCTTCACCTGCATGAAATGATAAGGCTGATTTTGATTTGATTGGATTTTGAAGAAGTATGCCATTAAGCAAGTCTGCTAGCATGGCTGGCAACAGGATAATGGTGGTTAAGTAGTGATGGCATACTGGAAATGCTGGGTACCAGCTTAAAACTGATTTTAGCAGTCTGGCTCAGAGAGAATCCAAACCTGTGTAGAATAGTTTGAGCATGATGGTATACATGATGATATATATACACACTTTACGTGGTATGAATATAAAATATGAGTTTACTTTTGTATTGAAATTCTGAACACTTATTCATAATCATCCATCCATACATCTTTCCATCTATCTCTCTCTCTCTCTTTATACATATATTATATGAATCATCAGCACTATGGTTTAAAATATATTTGTACACAGTACCGGTGTCAGGCATGTGGGTGTCCTAAGCACAAATGTTTTGTGTGGCTGCATCCTGCCTCCCTCCACCACTTAAGTCCCTGAGTGCACCAAATCTCCCCTGGGGATCGAAGTCCATCGTTCCAAGTCTGGATGATGCGAGTGTGAAAGGTTTTTTGCTTGCTCCACATGATCAGTTTGGGGGGGGGGGGCGGATGTGGCACAGCAGAGATTTTAGTGGTAACCTCTTCAACATTTGGGGCCCTACGTGCAGTGCATGATTCACGTACGCAGAGCACCAGCCCTGTTTGTACAATTGTACAATAGTGCAACTGTTCTCCATTTCTTGTGACTACATAATTTGCCTTGTTTCACAAAATGTCAGCTGTGTTGTTTATTCATTTGATTAGAATGGAAATGACCAATCAGAGACTGTTATTTATATTTTTGTGATGTGATGTGATGGAGCAGGTGAGTCTCTGATCATTTGTCAAAACAGTGCTGCAGCAAAAACAGTCCCACTAGAACCAAAGATGTCAACAAAGACGACAAGAGTGTTTTAAGTGCTGGTGGCAAAATCTCACTTCAAAAAGTGGCGGGGACATGTCCCCAGCATCCCCCGCATCTGCTTTAGCCCATATATGGCTTAATTTTGGAAACAGAACAAAATGGTACCGTGCCATCACACGGTTACACAACATTTTCGTTGTGGCTCCATTTTGACCACCCCCACTATACCAGCCTTAGATGCATCCATTTGTAGGTCAGTAAAAGTGCCAAAGCAGGTGAGGGAAATATTTAGCAGGGGCGTGTGGGTCTGTTTATTTTAGTGCTGAATGTAGGCAAGTTTGCTCAGCTGTTCAACAGGCAACTCTAGATCATTATCAAATGCATATACCAGCATTTCCTCACATAAAAATGCAACATTTACCAAAGACAGAACCAGGCCAGTTATTAAAAATCACCTCCTGCTTGGAGATCAGCATGCTGAGGAAGTTTCTTCTGCCTCTGGCTGCCGGTCAGATTTTAATAGGGGTTCCTGCCCACCTCGCTCCTCTGTAATTGTGAGACAGCCAGAGGCAGGGAGAGGATTACAGGAGGCTGGAGAGATCCTGTTTACCAGCCGAGGGGGTAGGAACATGTTAACAAACACTAAACAGTACCCCCTCCTCCCAAAACTGTGTTCCCATCTTATCAGAGCCTCTTCGGGCAAACACATGGACAGAATAGATGTTCATTTGTCCTGTAGATGCTCAGAAGAGGAAAAAAGAACTTTGAAGAACCCTTCAAAGACATGCACACATATATATGGACACATGGTCTGTATGGGATGTCAAAACAAGTTAAGCTACCAGAGATAGCAGCATTTTTGAGATACAGATCAAGACACACCCAAGTTAAGCTTTCAGCTGCTGGACCATGTCAGGACAAAAGAAACAAACACATTAGGAACAACATGGGGGCAAAACACACCACATTAACAATGGTAGGTATTGTATTTCTAACCACTTTGATGAAGAAAGGACATGCTGAGTCATACAGTCATATATTGACATTCTCAAATGGACGTTTCTATCCTGGCCGTATCAAAGGTTCATGAATATTTTAGCCTCACTGTTTAAACATTTTGATTCCTAACATAATGGTTTGGTCCCTGTCCTAATGAAATCCAAAGGAAGGACAAAGGTGACGCCGCTATATAAAGATTTATTGAAGGGGTCATTTACACATGACATTTATTCCAGTCATAAACTCTAAAGCACACAGAGCCTGACCCAGATCACTCAACACACTTCCCTTTCTTCTCCTATTCCAGAGACAACTCTCAGTTTACTCTATGATGGGAACATCTATGGTACGTTTATATACATTTTGGGGCTCAGTTAGCCAGAAATCTCCAAAAAAACAACAAGTGTCCAATATTAGAAACATTCCTCAACATTTGGCTCAAGTTCTCCAGCATCTTGCTTTGTGGAACAGCCCTCAAGTCCAATGCCAGACTAAAGCATCCATGATGGCAGCAAAGCCAGCCTGCTGTCCCTTAAAACAAAGCTCAGTGGAAGATAAATTGGCAAACACTGCATTTACATTCATAACCATTCATACACAGTAATTCACGTTCACCTCTTGGTGTCTTGGGTTCAAGAGTTTCCATGCTCCAAGTTTCCTCCAGGGTCTCTGGTTTCCTCCCAAAGTCCAAAAACATAGGGGGCAGGTGAATTGGATACTCTAAATGTGTGTGTGAGTGTGTGTGCACCCAGTGATGGCTTTGTGAGCTATCCTGGGCTTAGTTAGGATGCTTTGCCCTGCGCCAGGTGAGGCGACCTTGCGGGGGCGGGGCCGGCCAGTCATGCCGCCCCCATGACATGCTGCCCTGGGCGGCTAGCAATATATCCACATCAGAAACCACCACTGCACAAAGTTTCAGAGAAAACATTTTCCTAACAGTGCTATCAGTGAGCATTAGACATGGTGCCAACAGGATCATATTTGGTCCTATTCTATTGGCAGAACGTCTCTACAGGGACTAGACAAGCTGTATGTGCATCCGTGTCAATGTAAAGGTGAATGCATTAATTAGAACGAGTGTCCACAAACATTTAGACAGACGTTCTGCAAATGCAAGAGTCTATAAATAAAAATATCTTTACAGGGTCTTTACATGTACAAATACTTTATACAACAGAATATGCACAAGCAAGCTTATCCCAGTGACCCAAACCCAGAAGCATTAAATCTATGTCCTGAATGCATCAACACATGTCCTGCTCTCAGCATGTCCACAAATGTACAGGACTAAAGATGAACAGCAGGAGATCATGCCTAGACTCTGAGCTCAGTCTGAATGTGTTCACATACACAGGGCTGTTTCAGAGGCAGGGGTCATTTGGGAGACAGTTGACTGCAAGTTTGTCCATTAACACCACAGTCTCAGGCCTTCAAAAGGACAAGAATGTTCTCGCAACGTCAGTGTAATGGTGGTATGTCACCGAGATGGTTGACAAGTCATAGCAATGTTCTGAGAGAGTTGCCAGAGTGCTGGGATGGAGGTGTGAATACTTTCATTTCAGACACAAAGAAGGCCATTACACTGCTCTGATGGAGATGAGAGGGACTGTGTGTGATGGAGCTCAACAGCAGAAAAGAACTTGATCAATCGATTAAAAAATAACCAATATTTTAATGCTTCTGTGCTTCTTTTCCAAATTAACACTGGTCCACTGGTCAGAGAAAATTGAAAATGGGCCGCTCCTTTAACGTCATCACATTCACAGAAGTTACAGCATATGAATCACTATGGGCGCCTTGTCTGGGGCTTGGCTAGGATAGTTTGTGATGCCCTGCCCTGTGCCTGGTGAGGGGGTAGGGGACTAACCACATTCCTGATCAGAATTAAGTAAATAAGATAATTGATGGATGGATCACAAGGTTGCCCACAGTCAGACAGCCCATAATAGTCCAGCATATACATATTCCTTACATTCATTACTTTCATATTTTCCAAGACATACAAAAGTACATCTAAGAAGTTTTGAGCTGCAAATTAAAGAGTTTATTTCAAAAATTATGTGCCAGACACACGCAAGTGTTGATTTTAGATTGCCGTCCTTTACTGATAAATACTAAACAAATAGAACTGAGCACTCAGGTGTCTGTCCTGCATAAGGGCGCCCTCTTGTGGCACAGATCTGTGTTTTTACATGAACATGTCACATAATGTCTCTTTAGTGCTGTGCAGCCTGAAATAAAATATTTGTTTGATAAAAAGGCTGAAAATTTTCATTTTTTTGTATGTTCATTAGTTACAATGGACTGTTGAGGTTATGAGAGAGATATTAGCTATATATAAAAGGTGATGCTGCAAAGAAATACAGATGATCCAAAGTAGACCAATCACAATTATGACAAAGGAATAACCACCATCATTTGAATTAAGCACAGTTGTTGAACAGTTTCAACAGTTGTTAGCTTTCACAATCACATGTTTATATAACAGCAGAACAACAGGGTCTATTATATTTTATATATATATATATATATATATATATATATATAGCATGAATCCAAATATATTTTGAGATATTTGTGAGAGGAGTTTAAATAAGCAGAGACGTTTTCCAGAGCGAGTCAGACAGCTGTGAATTTTTTCCTTCCAAATGATGCAATATGATAATGACATGGCAATTCAGGACATTCCATGAGTGGATTACCGGCCATGGAATGTGTGGAATGTGAAATGAACAAAGAGCTTTCACATGAATGTTCACACCTATCTCACAAATAGTCAATCTAGGAACCACCAAATGAATAAAATTCACTGAGGTGTTGCAACAGAGTGTCACCTTACCTTTGTTAAGCTTTAGAAATAAAACCACATATAATTTCTAAAAACTGTAATGAGCAGTGTGTAGCCAACACCTCTGTTTATTCAGTTCTGAGCTCACAAGTCTTGGCTAGAAATGTTTAGTGTGTTTTTTCACAATATATCAGCACATCTGAACATAGGATTTTGGAAAGTCTAAGTTTAGAGCAGATTTAATTAAAATATAGATTTATGACACTCTTACTGTTTTGACACTGTTGTAGCCGAGTCTGTGCTGAACAAAAGCCTGTGTAACACTTTGGAAAACCATAATTGTAGATGGGAGTAGTTTGTAAAAAAGTCTACATCAGAAATACGGGAGTTAAGCTTGTTGATAGACAAAGTGTATGTGTCTTTTCTAACGGATTAAAATCGATTCTACAGCCAGAGTGTGGATCATTTTTGACACTCGTATAAGAAAATGCATTGACTGAAACATGGTAAGGGCATTAAGAGAAAAAATCTAACTAAATTAAAACTTAACTACTAGGTTTAGGTCACTTATGCAAACACAATGGTACTATTAACTGATAATGGAGATGTCTAACAAGCGTTTATGTTTGGGAGTTTTTGTTTTCACTTTTGTTCTGAGTAGAATTGCTTGGTTTGAGCTTTTGTTTTGGCTTCGAGAACCGGTTTGGAACTGATATATGATACAGGAGGGCATTTTTTCAATACACTTTGCATAAACTCAGGACTGGAGACTGCTGTGTGTGACAGCAATATGACTGATGTATCCATTTTAAGTGGCTACAAATCCAATAATCCAGTCATCAATAATATCCAGATTTAAAAATAGTTTTAATTACATAAAAATAAACATTTTACAATCCATACAAGCTTTACTGGCTGTGTTGGTTATCAGTTCTCAGTTGCCACACTTCTTAAGTTTAGAAACAGCAGCCCGAGATATTTTTGGTGTCTGGTTATTATCTTATTTTTAATAGTTTTAACTTATAAGCTCAGCATATATTGCTCACATTCTATCAAATTAAAGCTGTGCGAGATCAAGAGTTCAGTCGTAATGTTAAAATCACACATTATCAATATTGGCAGAGTATCATACCAACCAATATATTCAAGTAGGCCTAAAAAGCAACACTGACTATATGCAGCACTGACCTCAAACAGCTCCTCTTTGCTCTACTCTCAGCATGCTTTGATTAGAGGAGCAAAATATACATAAAGAGTGAAGAGATAAGAAGAGCACAGCATGCCTGTGAGTTCAATACATGCTAACTACTGCTGCGTTTGAACTTAATGACCCGCTCACTTCTTAGAAAAATGACACTTTTTTAATTTGAATCTAAATGTTAAGAGCTTTAGGAGACAAATTGGATGGGATGGCTGTCCACGTTAAGTGCTCTGGTGTTAATATGTTAGACTGGCATTAAAGCTCAAGGTAGAAGCTGAAGCCCACTCAGTCTGGCTTTATGAAGCTCAGTGGGGAGGAGGTGGGAGTCGTGTCTGAATGAGCTAGCTGGCTAAAGTTCCCCAGCCAATCAGGAGCTAATGAAGGCTTCAGATAGATGAAATCATCACTCCTTCATTATTTCTTTATTAAGGTTGAAACAGGTCACTTAAATATATTCTACTGTACAATGTTGTTACTAGTGGCTGACCGATTAATCAGCCTGATTAGGATTATTTTTAGATAATTAGCTTGTGGTCAAGGTCATTATACAACGCTTCCTCCTGTCCTGTGCACCGATACATTATACAACACTTCCTCCTGTACTGTGCACTGATACATTATACAACACTTCCTCCTGTACTGTGCAC
>BRDA01038892.1:0-11199 GCA_036984385.1 Crenuchus spilurus
TATTGACATTTGCCATCTCCACATCATTGCATTCAGTTTTTATTCACAATTTGTTTAGTGTCCCAACTTTTTTGGAATCCGGTTTGTACAAGAAAAAATAGTAATAATGAATAAAATGAGAATTAAAAGAAACAGCTAAATAACTGCTGACAAAGTCATATCTTAGACCAGGTCAGGAGCAAAGTGTCAGGAGTTCCATCAGCAGATCATTTGGGAGAGTTGTCTGTTCATCTCTTCAGGCAACCAGCTGACTCAAACTCTAACCCACTTTCAGTCTAATTCTCCCCATCCGATCATTTGACTGGGTTTTTAAGTCCAAAATCTCACACCTTCTGAAATGTGAGTTCACCAATGAGCTTTTTGGGGTCCTCCCCAAAACCTCCCCCAGCAGAACCAGTTTGATCTACCCAGATAAAGCTCTCCATTGCTGGAGGGCTGCAGACACTTTACTGAAACAATTGATTACAATCTCAAACAAGCAACAGTTGATGTTACAAGGATCTTCAAAAGGTTATATAACAATACTTTCTTGAGAGTCATAAAACCATAAAAACAGTTTAGCTATTTAAAATAAGTAATGAAGACAGTGCTCCACTTGAAAGTAAAGTCATAAAACCATAAAACAGAACAACTGGGTTTTAATCTTGCATCTAGGGAAGGCCTATTATCTGAGTTACCCAACCTTAAGACAAGGTCTGAGACAGAACATAAAACAGATCTTCCCTATATGCAAGAAAAGTCTTGTACTTGTACTACTCACACATCTATAGTTAAAGATAATAATGAAATATGTGGAAGAACAATCTAGTACTGGTCAAATCATAACAGTACTCACAAGCAGTTTTAAAGTTGTCTTTCTAGGAACACATGTGAATGGCTAAACTTTATTAGCTTCAATAAACTTCATTAGTTTCCTACTGTTGACTCCATGGACACATCTGTTCAATTCAGCACTTTTTACTAGTTCCAGTATGAATAACACAAGTCATTCAGTAATTGGTTTCAAATAAATGAACATATTAAAAGCAAGAATTAAGACATGAGCCTGTTCCCAATCCCAAACATTAACAACCAGGGTCTACAGCTCTGCAGTGTTGGGCTGTGGAGCTTCAGGGTTCATACACTTCAACCACTTTCAAATTCAAGAACTTTCCATGACTTATCAAGAACAGAAAACCCCCCCAAAAATCCAGAACCAAACATTAAGTATTTCAGAACTGAATATCTTGAAAAATTAATTTAAACTGTAAGATTAAATTACTAAGCTCAGATGATTGACAGAGAAGTGTGTGCCATCAGGGTAAGGCTACAAAGGGTTGCATATAATAATTGCATATAATTTTCAGAGGCATCTATCACCTTCCCCCAGTCTTACGTGAACATCCATTTACTTGTCTTGTGACTTTTGGTTTAGGCTTTCATCATAAAGGAGCACATACGTATTAGATTTTGACACCTGTTGAACAAGCATTGACTTAAAATATGGCACCAGTCCATAACATGTTAAATAAGCGCATCTGCGCTTTCCACATGTGAATGACTTGGCTATCTCACAATCAGGAAACATTTGCTAGGAAAGTCTGCCCACGTCCCCACATGATCTATATGAACAATGCTTATCCATTACATTTAATGCCTGTTTTCTACATGCATGTAAAAAAATACCACAAATTAATAAATAGTCTAGAAAATGATAACAATGGTGCAGTGATTACCTGCATAATGAACATAAAACAGCTAATCAATCAGTAAGAAAGTCATAAACTCATTCAAAATATTGGCAGACTGTCACGTGAACATGAAGTGACGTCACTGTGCTACAGAAATGACAGAGCTTGCAGATGGTCTCTCCCTCTCTCTCTCTCACGCACACACACGGGTTGCCAAGTCCGCTTATTATAAGTATTATTTGGGCTTGTTTTTTTCTAAAGGTGCTTGCAAATCTCGTGAGTCATGGGTTGCAGTTTTTTGGGCTTGTTTTTGAACATGACGTCACTTATTTGGGCTTGTCTTTCTTTCCAAGTGAATTTTGATTATCTCCCAGCTCCCCATAATAAAGCAAAAGACGAGTGATAGGTTTTTTGTCCCTTCCAAGCCCCTGTTTTCTGTTTATCGCTCCCGCCCATGTTGACCAGACACACACACACAGCAGGCAGGCAGCCAAGCACAGCCCAGAGTGATGAGGCAGCATAAGAATGAGCTAGAGTAAATGGGGAAAATATGGGAAAAAATAGAATAAAGAGTGGGAAAAAGAGCGCACACTTAAAAAATGGCTCCGACCTCAGATGGGAGATGTTTCAAAGGCATTCTGCAAATTCTGCAAATGTGAAATACATGTTCACCATTCTGATTTAATTCATTTAATGCTAATACTGAGAAGCACAAAAAAAAAAAAACAACAACAACTGCGCACCCTTTTCTTCAATGAGGCTAACATGGGTTTCAGTGCCCCAAAACAAAATGACAATACAAAAATATGAGCTAGAAATAGCCACCTACGTAGCCTGCCACACATCACTCAGTGCTGTAGAACATCTTGGAGAACTCATTGTATCCACTTTGACAAACAATGAGATCAAAATACATTGAACAAAATGCCCTGCATTAATAAATCATGCAATAGCACCTTGCATGTTCAAAGACCTTATAAGTGATATTGGAGATGCTCAGTATTCTCTTGTAATTGATGAAAGCACAGATATCACATCTGTCAAGCAGCTGTGTTTGGTGATCCGCTATTTCAGTGTTAAACTAAATAAGACTGTGTCAACCTTTTTGGGACTGGTTACCTTGGATGGTGAAACAGCTGAGGCTATTGCTTCTATTCTGACCAGTTTTCTACAGAGCATTGGACTGGATATCAAAAAATGCATTGGATTAGGTACAGATGGCTGCAGTGTTATGGTGGGGAAAAGAAATTCTTACTTCTGGCTTCAGGAGTAAAGAAATTATTGCTGTGTTGATCAAAGGAGGAAAATACTTTTTTGAAGGCTTCTTGGTACATGTCAAGCAATGGTGGTACTAATTTAGCCTGAAAAATGTTATATATTTTAATTGGGATTTCATCAGGTCCTGGGCTCTTACCACCTTTTATACTGGATATAGCCTCAGATAGTAATTGCGCATCAAACTCAAGTGAATTTAGGAAATCATTGTCAAGAGGAGTAAACTCCAATGAGTTCAAGAATTCAGTTTGTGCCTAAGGGGCTAGATCAGAATATTCTGAGCTATACAAATTGTAGTAAAATCTTGAAAATGTATTGTTTATCTCTTTAGGGTCAGTTGTTTTATCTGCTTGCATCCATTTGATACGCCATACCAATAACCTACCAGCCTTCTCACCTTGTTCAAAATATGATTGTTTCAGTTTCATTAAACTTTTCATTGCTTTATTTGTAGCTAACATATTGTATTTAGCTTTTAATCAAAGAAGCTCTGTGTTTAGTTGGTTTGTAGGATTGCAAAACATTTGTGTTTCTATGCTTTTAATAGTTTTTCAAGTTGTTCCAATTCCTGCGTATGAAGTTTGTGTTTGAAGCTGGTATAACGGATCACTTGGCCTCTTAAAAATGCCTTAAAAGCCTCCCATCTCACAGTTGCAGAGGTTTGGTGAATATTTAATTCAAAGTACATGTCTAGTTTTGTTCCAATAAACTGTATAAATTCTGGATCCCTTAGCCAAATTGATTGTAAGTGCCACTGTGATGGAAAGGAGAGGTTAGGAACTTTAAAGTAGAATGACACTGGGGCATGATCGGATATTACTATACTGTCATACCAGCTATTTGAAATGTTCGGGACTAGATCGGCTGAAACTAAAAAAATAGTTGATTCTTGAAAAAGTCTGACAAGTGCTAGAATAGCATGAAAAGGTAAATTTATTAGGATGCATATTTTTCTCCATGTCAATTAAATTAAGATCTTTCATATAATTGAGTAATTCTTTCCTTGTTTGAGAATGAGAGGTGTCCTTGCATGTAGATCTATCTAACATAGTAGTAAGTGTACAGTTAAAATCACCTCCAATAATGTACCCCCCAGGGAGAGATACAACAGATAGAAAGAAGTGCCTAAAAAAAAGCAGGATAATCATTATTTGCCCCATAAACATTAACCAAATTTAGTTTCACCGATAGGATTACACAATGTAAAATTAAATTCCTGCCATATCAGTCCTCAGTTATATCGATAAGCTGGAATGGTACTGAGCTGTGTATAAATGTAATTACCCCTCTTCAGTGTGAACTATATAAAGAGGAAGAAAACACCCGACCATGCCATCTTCTCCCTCTATTTACATCAGAGGTTAAATAAGTCTCTTGGAGGAAAATTATTTTAGCTTTTAACTGTTGAATCCTCTTCATCACCTGTCTCAGTTTGACTGGGTTATTCAGCCCTCTTACATTCCAAGAGGTAAACTGGAGGTCAGTGGCCATAAAAGAAAAAGAAATTTCAGATGTTTTATGTGCATATCAGGGTAGGCTGCTAAAAGAAGACAAATAAAGAAAAAAGGGTATAAAAACCACAAGAAACAACAATTAAACAAATGAGTGTAAATCCTCAAATGAAGTCCGCCCTCCCAACCAACTGAAAACACTCCCCAAGAAGCATTCAGGCTCGGCCATGAAGCCCTGCTGGTCCACCCAGGCACTCTGAGAGGAACAGCATGTAAAGAAAAAACAAAAACCTCAAATTCAGTCCGCCTGATAACCAATAGTGCAAATAACAACCTGTAAAAACATCTGAAAAAGAATTGCATATATTAACCTTAGATGCTCTAACCATATTGTATGTTAACAATACGTATTAAACAGAGAATGGAGATGTCGCTATTAAAACCCATGTAACTTATCATGCTAAAGATCCAGATGGGATTTTAATCTGCTGCTCTGCAACAGAGCAACTATAGACTTATATAAAATATTTCACAGTTCAGTTACCCATCATTGGCTCTCTTCCTGGTTTGCATCCAGGTGATGCTCACACTTGAGCTGCCGTACAGAAAACTCCGCTTCTGCTGCCGTGTCAAAAGCATGACGTTTCTTCTTGTAGGTCACCAAGAGCTGACAGGGTGCACAACTCCGTAGCCTAGCTCTGGTATGGAAGTAGAGAGCGAAGCCAGGACCTTTTTCACTTGGTCAAATACTTTACGCTTTTTCAGAAGCTCCATAGAGACATCTGGAAGAACATGACTCATATTCTCTCTGTGTAGGTCTCCTCTCAGTCTGGAAGCCTTCATGATCCAGACTTTGTCAGCATAGTTCAGCAGCCTCATGATCACCGCTCTCGGCCATGTGTCCGCAGCGTTAGCTCGCCCGTCTCTCTGTGCTTTCTCAATGATCAGTGGTACAGGGAACGTTTCTGCACCAAGTACTTCAGGCAAACAATTCTCGAGGAATGCACATATCAGAACCTTCGGTCCCCTCAGGGAGGTCGATAAGACGTAGGTTAGAGCGGCCGGCGACTATGGTTTTCTAGGTCGTCTACCTTCTGTTGCAGGGCATCAATGGTAGTTTTCATAGCAGCGTTGTCGGCTTGCATGGAGACAACAGTGTCATCGCTAGCACCTATTCTATCTTCAGCTAGTGTAATTCGTGCTGTAATCGATCTCATGTCTGATTGCATCACATGAATAGCAGTTAGCAGGCCATCAAATCTCTTCACAAAGTCATCTATCAGCGTTAACAGCTGCCACAAGGACCTCAGAACTACCTTCTTCCATGGCTGCCAGGCCAAAAACTGTTGCGTCTGTGGATTTGTTCCCAACTGAAATCACAGCCGAAGCGTCACCACTGATGACCAGGGAGGCAGCTCCAATGCTAGTGCTGCTAGCCTGCTGCTGCTAGTCTGTTGTGATGGGCTCAGCATAGAAGTTAAAGCCTTCTTGGTAGCTGGTTTAGCTTTCTTCAGTGCCATCAGGTTAGGGATAATTAATACAGTTAACTGAGGAAACGTAAAGTTAGTTAATACAGGTTGCTAACTTAAGAAAAAAGGGAAAAAATTGCAGAGGGCTCCACCGCACGACCATTCAGCACGGCAACATGACTGCAAGTGTCCTATTAACATTTTAATCTTTTAGCACCTGTTTGGAGCACTTACAATGATGCTCACTTCTAAGTCCTGGCCCTTAGGGTATGAGTAGTGCTGGCTACGATCCAGTGATCTTGTGCCATTATGACTAAGGAAGCCGATAAGCTACGCAACTTAAAGATAGCATAGGCTTTGCCCATTATGCCATTCCCCGCTAATTCCTCTGTAAACAGGATACAGTTGTGGTAGTTCAGACCACAGGTCCTTTATGCTGTTAAGCACTAAGCAATGCCACTGTACGCTACATATGAACATGATGGCATGGATCAGGGGACCTTTATGCCATTAATGTATTCAGTGTACAAATGCGGTAGTGTGGGCATTAGGCCCTTTGTGCCACTGACTACTGGACACCAATGGACATGCATGAAAGTCAAGGCTACAGGCCACTCTTGATTTATTAAAACACACACACACACACACACACACACAGGTGTGTGTCACAAGACCAGATCCTTACCACTAGGCCATGGCTGCTCCCAATAAAATGAAATGAAAGCATGTACAGTTGCACACATCAGTTTGCAAGGAAACAACTTTGTAAAGGTTTCGTGATTGCACTCGTGCAAACGCAGAATAGTTTGTAATGTGGTGGAGTAGACACATGATCAGTTGTGCACGTGAAGCAACAACAGCAAAGCAAAGTGGGTGGAGACACACCAATTAAAGTTTGATACATAAGCTAATGTACTTTAATCCATGTTGGGATGCACAAAATGAGGTAACGGACTGGTAAAACAAATATTTATTACATACAGTGTAATTCAGATCCAAGCCCCTTTTAAGCAAGCTTGAAGGTGACAGTGACAAGGAAAAACTCCCTAGGCTAAGAGGAAGAAACATTGAGAGGATCCAGTGCTCAATAAGGGGACCCAAACCTCCATGGGCTGATCTGGATTGAAGTCCATTAGCATAGAGAGAACAACCTGCAGTAAGCCAAAACGTGGGCATACAGTGCTAGTGGCAGAACCCCAAAAAGGAGAAGCGACAATAACAAAACGAAACCACAACCGAGAGGCACCAGGAAATAAACCAGAAAGCTATGAGTAGACAAAAGAACTGGATGAGGTGGCAAGACCAGTGGCAATGCTGACGGCGGGGAGGTAAGAACGAGCTATGATGGCGACACGTCAGTGTCTGAAGAGGTGAAATGCTTCCTTTTCAAGTCAAGTAGTAGCTTGTGATTGGCCAGGAAGCTGAATGAATGTATGACAGTACTGCAGTGCTGGGCGATAAAACGATAACGATATGTGTCGCAATAGACACGTAATCAATATCAATAGAAAATGCGCTCGATAGAACGTTCGATATATATATTTTTCATTGGAATAAACCAGAGCAAAGATTCCGCTTTAAATGCACCCGCTTGTGAAGCAAGATTGGTTGGTCGGTCCTCTGGTGCCTAGCAACGTATGGAGTGACACGCTAATAGCCAATCACGGAGCACTATCAAGCTTGGTTGTGCCGCCTCGTTATCTCATGCATGCCCTCTTGTTTGTGTAACTTGAACCGGCACGCTGTGAGACGCATGGTGAGTGGAATATAAGTGCGACGAGCAGCACGACAGCGAGCGAAGAAATTGTGAATAAAAAAGGAAAGGCCAGCTCACCAGTATGGCAGTTTTTCGAATTTTTTCAGTCGGACCGTACTCAGACCAACGTTGTCTGCAAATTGTGCAGGACTGTTGTCCCCACCAAGACCGGCAATACGACTAACTTGTTTTACCACCTTAGCCGGACAAAATGGTGTGCATCACTACAGACAGTGTGGCCAATATAGTGAAGGCGACATCACTAAATGACTGGACATGGCTGCAGTGTTTTGGCCATCGTTTGCACTCTGCTGTTAGTGAGTAGCATTGTCATTTTGATGATAATTATCCATGTTGGTTCCAATTTATTATCCAATGTTTACTTGAGATGCTATAGTACTAATAACAACAAAAACTATTACTACTACTAATAATAATAATGCTGATTATCATTGTAATAATAATAATGCTGATCATTGTAATAATAATAATAATAAAAATAATAATAATAATAATTTTTATTATAATTGTTATTAGTAGGCGATTAACTTCCTTGTAAACTTCCTAGCACTAAAGCAACTCCTAGGACTAATATATATAAGGGCAAGGATATATTTTTATTTGAGTGTTTTTCATGGTTGTGTTGCCGTTTCTGAGGAAGGTTAAATTTGAAATAAAATGTTTAAATGTAGCATATTTTTCTCATCGTCCTTTTTTTAAATAGGTAAAAAAAAATTCAATAATTATTGATATCGACCGATATGAAGTACTTATATCGTGATACAGTTTTTAGCCATATCGCCCAGCCCTACAGTACTGCTTAGGTAAACACTGATGAGTGCTGAAGCTTTTATTACAGAACTTATGCTTCTATTACTGGAAGTGGCTGCTGATGCACGCTTTGCTGCCCTGATGGCCCGAGACAGTTTGGCCTTTACTGCATTCAGGGCAGACTTAGCAGAGCAGAGGTCTAAGAATCCAAGGTGGAGGAGGGGCTCTGTCTTATATGCATGTGGAATACTTGTAAACCTGTCTGTCAAAACTCGGCCAAAGCTGTTGGGTAGTTGTGATATTGTGTTGTTCTGTCCGTCACTCACATTAGCCACAAAAAATAGCCACTTGGTTTTACTAGCAAAAGTAAAGTTTTTAGTAGCAAAAAAGTCATTTTTGAGCAGTAAGCCATTCAGCAAATTTGCAGATTGTACCCAAAAAACGAGTTTCTGTGACCCCTCGAATTCTGAAGTAGAACTACTACCGTGGAGGTACACAAGTTTGTTGGGTGTAAAACGGCTCCTGAACTACTTCTCTTCACGGTAGAAATGTATTTGAGCTCATGTATCCATCCAGCAAATGTGAGCAGATCAAAAATCTTCAGCTGATGTAAACAGAGTGACTTTAGCAGGGCTCTTCTTTCAGTACTGATTTCTGGTAGAGCTGGATTTGTTTGGATTAACTTTTAAGCATTTCTGATGTATTCATGTCTTGTGACAAATAAACTGAGTTGAGTTTCAGTATGCCATGTCTCTGATAACTTAAATGTGAGGATTTCAGGGGAAAAAAGGACTGACCAGGTTTTCCAAGGTGGGGTCACATTTGTGTAAACAGCCAGAATGTTCACCCCCCATGTTCACAAACTGGTAAAATTTAGGGAGGACAGTCTTGAGATTTGCAGATTGAAATCTCCAGCAACAATGAAAAGTTAATCTGATGAGAGCGCTGTAGATCAAAACAGAAGTAAAATCAACAACAGAATGGCTTCAACAGGAGAACACACTTTCTGGAGGGTCCCAGTCAGAGTCCTGATCTCAGCCAGACTGAAATGCTATGACATGACCTCAAGAGAGAGAGTCACACCAGACATCCCAAGAATATTACCGAACTGACACAGTTTTGTGCTGTATTAGATTAAGCAGACTGTGTGTGTGTGTTGTGACTTGGGCGAAGATCAGAACACATTTAATTACCAATTTATGCAGAAATCCATATAATCCCAAAAGGGTTCACATACTTTGTCTTGCAACTGTGTTCATTGACAGTAATTAAAATTAATGCTGTAATGCCTGTTACAGTAGTCTTAATATTTCCTGTGAAAATTATTAACCTGATAACATTTAGACTATTGTGACAACCACCAGAGTTGAGAGGGAAGTCAATTTAATCAGAGGGTCCTTTGAAGTCCAGATATGCAAGAGGAGATTATTCTGGGGTCTGGTTTTACAGGATGGACTGGGTCTTCCAGACATCTCGACTGGACCTCCTGCTGATTGCAGTGATTAAAGGTGTGACGAGAGGGCCTTGTGTTGATTGATTTAATCAAATAGGGCAAAAGTCTGAAATCAAGAGAGACAGAGTCTGGGTTCTTAATACACAACCAGGTAAGCACACACACACCTCACTCATGTCTACACATTTTTTCCATGGACAACACTACAGAAATGAAAGCTGAATATAACTTAGTAGTCAGTGTACAGCTTGTCTATATTAACTGTCTTCAGAACTCCCAGGCCATTCATGTCCTAATAATTTCCTACAGAAGGTGTTTTTCCATAGTGCTGTGGTCTGATAATCAGATATTTAAGTAAGTCATTTGCAGAATTTGCATCTCATTTTTGCACATTCAGTTTTACTCAATTTTAATAACACAAGATGTCATTTTAAG
Source organism: Crenuchus spilurus (assembly GCA_036984385.1). Lineage (NCBI taxonomy): Eukaryota > Metazoa > Chordata > Actinopteri > Characiformes > Crenuchidae > Crenuchus > Crenuchus spilurus. The sequence continues at coordinate 10,281 of BRDA01038892.1, forward strand.
ATTTTACTCTGTGTGACAGGAAAACTGTGGCTGTATATAAACATGTACATCAGTGTATGTAAATACATCATTCACTACAATAGTCATCAAGTAGAAAGGAGAAGTGTGTGAATAAACGTCAGTCTGGCTGGTTAATAACTGCTTGTTTGTTAAAGTTTGATGTGTCATTGCTAGGTTAGTTATGAAAACACACAGATGGACAATAAGCTCACATCTGAATACAATACAGACAAAAGCTACATGAGGTAAGAAAACTTTACCACTGAAACTAGAGCTGATATTTTATCTGAAATATCTTACACAGTATAAACATTAGCAAATGTTATTTGTTTACAGTAATCAGTACTTTAGTCCACTGAACCACTTGAGGCCCCAAAAGCTAATGACTTTTAAACATGGACCAGATCCATTTAGAGAATTGTGATCAGTTTCTCTTTTAAACTCTGATTATAAACTATTAGCTTCACTTTATTTATAAAGGTAGACACATTCGACCACATGACAAGTGCCTCCTTAGTCAATATTCTTAGGACAGTAGAATTTCACACACACACGCACACACGCACACACACACACACACACACACACACACACACAGGGGGCGTGGTTATGCTGCTTATCCACAGTATTTAAACACAGCTGAACAGTCTCTGAGACAGAGCTGCTGACCTGACCAAGTAAAACGTGTTGGACGGTCATTTAAGTCAACTCTGCAGATAGAAGACGACTCACAGCCACATGGAGATCATTCCTGTAGTGGACTTTGACTCTTACAACGTCGGAGTGAACAACGTTACAGATGAGAAACTGCAAAACCTGAGTGAAGAAGTGAGATCAGCGTTCACACAAGTGGGCTTTGTTTATCTGAAGAACACTGGAATAACTCAGGAAGAGGTGTGTGTGTCATACACCGCTTTTA
>BRDA01038901.1:0-23049 GCA_036984385.1 Crenuchus spilurus
AAAATATTGACATTTGCCATCTCCACATCATTACATTCAGCTTTTATTCACAATTTGTTTAGTGTCCCAACTTTTTTGGAATCCGGTTTGTAGTTTATTTTGATCAAAATCATACTCTATGGGACAAAATTTCTAGATGGAAACCATATACAAGCCATATATACCATATATACAAGCCCATCATTCATGATCAAACCAAACATTCTGTGCTTAAATGCACGAGGACAATGAGATTGTGGTGAAAAATAAGTTTCGAACTCAGATAACAGCACTTAGTTCAGATACAAGGCAAGTGTTCCTAATAACTGGCAATATAGTAGATGTAGGCATGTAACTTCCCAAATAACAGGACCAAATATGACACTTATGGTAATGTCAAGTGGACTGTGGGCCTAAACTGGCCAGGCTGTAGCAGCCATGTTTAAGGTTTGTTATGCCATTTGAACTCTGGGCCAAATATAACCATCTACATGAAATATTCAAGCATCATTTTAATTATTGGTCAAAAGCAACCCAGCCAAGTGTTTCATCCCTGAGTTGTGGTTTAATTCAATGAGGCTAGATTTGGACACTTATCCCAGTCATTTGGCATGTGGGCCAGAACCGGGCCATCACTCATTTGCTATCAAGGCCAGAATCAACAAAGGTGTACACAGTGAACTCAGCAGATGCTCTCTGAGTATGACTACAGTATACTCCCCCTGGACATAATTATTGTCTTGTCTGGCTGTGGCTGTTCCTATAGAAACCCCTGTGGTACCTAACCCAGTCAAAAACAGGCCGCTCCCTAAAGTGCCCTCCATGGCACCATACAGAACTGCGAGAAAGTCTGTGCTGCACCCTTCCACTTCATTTGGTGCCGGAGCCCATCCTGGGCTGGCTGAGGTCAGGCAGCGATGCTTCTGAGCCCGTCCCCTCGAGGATCATTTAGCATCCCCGTCCACATCAACCTGCACAATGTTCGGAGGCGGCGTACACGGTAAGGGCGGAGTCCCATCCTCAGGACTCTGTGTGGGTTCATTTGTTTGGAGGAATATTGTTCATTTGAGAGATGTAATCAAAACATATGGAACTGAAACAGGATGAGCTTTTATTATAAACAGTAATGACAAGAAACATCTGTCCACTTCATCTTCCTCTAACAAGCTTTGTGTGTGTTTGTGTGTGTGTGTGTGTGTGTGTGTGTGTGTGTGTGTGTGTGTGTGTGTGTGTGTGTGTGTGTTTTAACAATATAAGGCAATACACTTTTTTGGGATTTTCTTTTAACAAACTGCAATAAGAAAAATGTCCCAAATTAACAGAAAGTTGCTTATTTTGACATGTTTTTGGTAAATTGACATTACTGCAATAAACATGACAAACTTTATGACTTCACCCACTTTCCACATAAACATCACATACTAGAGCTGTGATTCAATATATTTTGATATATTGTGATACTGTAAACAATGTGATATATTGTGATTTCTGGTGGAGTTGTTACTAGTCAGCTAGGTTTGCTAATACTAGTGTCATTGTGCCCTTACGCTACTTGTTTCCATCGCAGTGGAAGAGTTTAATGGCTGAAGATAGATTACAACACTGCCCTCTAGTGGCTGGAGGTTTAAACACAACACAAATTGTTGTGCACAACTCTATCACTTACATCACTATTACATCATTATTCAATTGAATATTTAAATATGTTAATTTTTAACAACGATGGTGTTACAACAAATCATGCTCTGCATTGTTAGACCTAAAATAATTTTTCTCAAAATCCAAATCTCCAAAATCATAAACCAAATCCAAAATGTTTGTAGAGCATCTTCATTCATTAAGTTTCATTGCTAGCACTATGTTGATGAAAAAAATAAGGTTTCCTATATATATATTGCTGGGAGAAGGACTTATGGTCGATTTTTACAAAAAAAACAGTGATGCAATGGAGATTGTCCTACAATTCCTACAAAAAGTTGTTTTTTTCATTCACGATAATACACTGAAGAACCACAGCATAAATACCATAAACCATTAAATGTGATGACTTTATAACCATGAATGTAGCAGCAAACAACACATTTTATTGCAAAGATATAGTGAAGTAAAAGGCTTGTGAGCAGAGAATTAGGTCACAATTGTTCTGTGTGTTGATCTCTGCTCTTTGTTTTCATAGCCGGTCCGGCTGTACTTGCATGTTATTCCTGCCTTGTGGAAATGTCGGCCCTACCCACATTTCTCGACACCATGCTGAGAACACGAATGGGAGGAGTTTCTGAAGGGAAGGGTGTGGCTGAATACAGAGCATTTGTTTTGGTTTAAGATGCTAGTGCTCTGGTGCAACATCTATTGGCAGACGGGATCATATAGTGAACCCATAGGTGTGCCTAGAATGTAATGACTTAATTGACATCACCTGGGGGCTTAGCTAGGGGGGTTTTCTCATTGGTAGAACAAATGAACATTTTAAGACCCATGGCTAATGGAAAGAAAGACCTGGGGCTATAAACTGTAGCTCATTAAGCAAACGTTTAGACCTGGGGCGCAAAGTTCCATAATGTAATCCATGCATTACTCGTTCCCCTGAACCCAGACAATTGGGAAGAATTAGAATCTTTGACAAGGGCCAGATTGTGATGTCTAGACTACTGGGTTGGAGTATATTCAAGACTTGTGAGATGGTCCTAGACAGCAGTGGTTGGTATCTACTGACAGTGGTCCATAGAGGAACAAAACACCAACCGGCTACAAGGTGCTTTGTACACAAGAACAGATGCATGAGGGTAATGTAGGCTGTCCTGTCGGGACCAAACCATCAGACAGGCTAATGTGGCATAATTCACCCAAATGTTTAATACTGGTTCCAAGAGAAAACCGCCAGAATACACTGGGATACCTCCTGTACCTTCAAAGTTAGAATTTAATTTGCACATGTTGAGTTGTGATGACCTGTGTTCCTCAGAGAGCTGCTGCAGTACCCGTCAGTGCAGGGGTCTCAGAGGAGACTGGGCAGATCTGGCGAGAAGACTAAATCCCAGGCTCCTGTCTGCAGTGTAGGAGAAGATAGAGCCCTGCTGCTGGGATTTACTATGATAGCCTTCTCTATCCTCATGTACTTTGTGGTGGGATTCGCTATTGTGAAGCCTTGTGTAGACAGGTAAGTGGGTTTTCGGGCTTTCACCCCAGATGCCAAATAAACTACACTGGATTGTATAATTAAAAGAAAACTTAACCCTTTCATGCATACTGGTCACTACAGTGGACAACTATTGTATACAGTGTTGGGAGGGTTTCCTTTAAAATATATTCCAGGACAGAATACAAAATACATGCCCTAAAATGTCATTTGTAACGTAATCCATTAGATTACTCCATGTGAGTAATGCATTCAAAAAATTTGGGAAGACTTCAACATTTCATTACATTTTACATATGTGTCAAATCACACCTTACTTAAAAAAGTTATTCTGTTGTGTTTTACTGTAGCAACTATCTGAGTAACAACTATTAGTACAGGACTACAAACTAATGCCGTCCTGTCATCTCAGGGATGATAAAAATAGCACACACGACAAGACAAAAGCACACTTTGGGTGCGGAAAACTGTAAGTCCGGTTATTGTGATTGGCGGAACACCATGTCAGTCAATAGACTACTTATCCAATGATACATGCTCTCTGATTCCCATGAAAATGGGAGGGGGTGGGGTGTTGCACTTAAAAAATGTACAAACATCATGATGTTGTAGATTATTAAAATACACTGTATTGGTACACTGAGTATGATGTAAAGTTTAAAGTAAACTGGTTTACCATTTCAGTGTGTGACAAAGTGGCCATTCGTGGCCCAAATGTTTGATTTTACAGCTTGAGTTGCTTTTTGCTACACAGTGACTGGGGCGATGCTACCAACTGCACACTGATTAAGGCGGAACTTTTAAACACATCAGATGACTGCAAAGGATTGACCAGCTACCCATGTCTGCAGGTCTTTGTGAACATTACAGCTTCTACGAAGACAAAACATGAGACAGTACATCTGCACTATGACGAAATAACCGTGAACCTGAACCCAGAGGTACTACTGTTAGTTCTTTAACCACTGGCAGCTCCAGTATTTCTTCTTTTACGTTTTATCTAAGATACACAGAAAAGAGTCACTAAAGAGCTGTTAATGAAAAATTCTGCTTCAAATAAATGTCGTTTTGTTTTCAATATTTTACTGATGTTTGAGTCCCAAACAAATAGACCTGAGCGCTCAGTTTCTGCCCTGCTGAAGTACCCTCTTGTGGCACAAATCTGAGTGGTAAGGTGAGCCTACATAATGTCCCTTCAGTGCTGTGCAGCCTGAAAAAAAACATTCTTGGACTAAATATCTAAAAACTGAACATTCTTTGAGTTGAGCAATAAACTTTAAGTGTAAATCATAAAACATGTTCTGATAACTTGAAGGACAGTAACAATATATTTATTTCATGTAGTTTAATGTAGATGTGGGTGTGTGGATTCAGACATTTTCACAATCTTATGATCTTATAGTAAGGACACAAAATAAAAAGTATCAACATGTATTTTGGTTCACTGTATCGAAGTATTCATGTACTGTACTAGCTGTCTTGTTTCCTAGCTGTCCAGACTTTGCTTTGCAGTGACAATAGACCCAGTTCAAGCTCAAATAAACAAACAATACTGCTGGGCTCTAAAGGTGAAATTAGAATTTGTTAGAACAATTAGAACTTTTATCAGATCATTGATACACCTGTTGAATAGTTGAATGCCCTGCCCTGTGCCAAGTGAGGAGGTAGTGGACTAACTACTTATAAAACTAATAAGGATTAAGTGGGTGTGATAATGTATGGATGATACACCTAAATAAATATGTTTTCTGCAGTTTTCTTACACCACAAACCTTATTTTGGTGTATATTTAATAGTAAAGTGAATAGCAATGGAAAGTTTGGCTCAATTTCATGAATCAACTGTTGATTTAATTTAATAGAATGTCAGATTCTATGGATTCGATTTTGTGTTTGTTTGTCGTTCTCCCCCCCGCCCCCATGTTGTCCACCCCTCCATCCATGGGTTGCCCACATATGCTATATTAAATAGTATAATTCTTAGAAAGCTTATAACCCCTTTCATACACAGTGGACAGCTAGTTCTAAGTAATTTGGATTGGACAAAAAAAGATGGATTTAATGGTTAGACTAGCATGATGGCATCTTTAGTAGATGTTGCCTTTAACTCTGTAGTGCCACCTGGTGGCCAGTAATTGAAAGTGCAGCAAAGCACATGGTAAACAAAAATGTGCAAAAAAAACAGACAGGCATCAACCTCAAGGATTCTTTTATAATTCTTGCCAAAATAATATTTTGGGGATGCTGTACACCTGAGTGGACATATCATGGTATTATCAGCCTGAAAAGAGAATAAAATATTTTGAAAAACATCACAATAGCATTATTACATAATTATTCCTGTAAACAGTTTTAGATTATAACCAGCAGGTTTAAAGGCACAGTATGTAATATTTCGGGTTATGTTTTAGCAGAATTTAATATAATCACTAATAAAAAATGATTAAAAACACATCTAATCATTATAAACTAAGAAGCCGTTTGATTATTTTACCTTAGAATAAGCTGTTTATATCTACATTAGCGGGTCGAACACCGACTGAGGCCGCCATGTTGCATCGCCATGTTTCTATAGTAGTTCGAAAAGGACAAACGAGGCTAGCAAAAACCGTTTGTGTTGTAATGACGAATTGGCCACTCAAATTCTATGGCGCTGTAGCTTTGTTTTACTGTTGGCTGACATAAAACAGGAGAAGAAGAAATAAACATTATACCTCAATAAGAAGAAATACACGTAGGAGAAGCAAGAATAAAGGTTTTTTAAGTGTTTAAAGGTTCTTCTTCAGAGCATGGCAAGCTTACCTTGACTAGAGAAAAATGTGTATCCTGCCTGCATTATCTGTCTACAGTGAAGCAGTTTGATGTGTTTACTTTGTACAGAAAACAGCTAATGTTTACAATAACACTACTGAAGTACAGAAAATATGTTTAGTCTGCATTGTAGCTATGATAATTTTACATATTACATTTCCTAAATTTCTAATTAACATTAATCTTACCACTTGACATATCACTAGCTCTAAAGCTGCTATTAGACATCGCGTTCAGGAGTATCAAAGATATATGACACCTTACGGCCACCGTAGAGACTCCTTCGTGTTTGGAAGGGAGGGGCTGTGGAAAAAGTCTTCAGTTGGTTGCAATATGGAAACGAAACCACTAGATGTCGCTGGAAACTACATACTGTGCCTTTAAGGGGTCATAACAGAAATGTTGTTTAGTCACGTTGGCTGTAAAAAGTGTTGCTACAGTTCTGGAAGCCTTTTTGTAGAACCACAAACAAAACTCAATGCTAACTGTGTCTCCTTTCCTTTCCAGTGTTTTTACATCACTAAAAGCCTACAGAACACGGTGGAGCTGATGGACGAGGCGCTTAAAATCTGGAAATTCTTTTTGAATAGCACAGGCCAGACTGTGAGCTGCCATCTCAGTGAAAAGAAACACCCTAAAGACGCGATCATGAAGAAGCGTTACACTGTGCAGCTGGCCCTGCAATGCCTAGTGTGGCCCAGCCTCATGCTGTTTGGAGGGGGTCTGCTGGTGGGCCTGGTCATGCTCACCCAGTGGCTGGTTCACCATTTCTCTGATATCAGTGCTAAAGAGGCAGGAGAAGATCAGGTGGCGTTAACTCAGGGCAAACTCTACAAACTGCTGAGATGCAGACCAGGGAGTCTCAGCATGGAGCAGAATCTGGGAATGTAGCATCAAACATCCATATACAAGCAGAGAGACTCTACATGGTACAACACAAGGACAATTCATGAATCATTTATTAACTGAAAAGAGGATTTACACTGTATACTCACAGACAAGGCAATGTTTTAACAGCTGCCTATGATCAATCATTCAACGAAGCAGCTAAAAATGGATAGAGCTGTCAGTTTGTAGTTGCAACATAGCTTGCTGTTGAGATGTAGGTGATTTTTAAGCTGGAAAACAATGTTGTGATATTTGAGCAAAGTTCTCACATTCAAGCAGATGTAAATAAAATATATGTTCATAGAAAAACCAAACGATGTACGTTAACATCCAGCTAATTAGGACACGTAGGCTTTGTCCCTGAGGTTAGATATTTTTCTGTACACATTGGTGAAAAGATTTGAACATTGTTGGGCAAAATATTGTCGGTTATTAAAAAAGATAGCTAAGTGATGGCAGGTGGCCTACCAGTCATGTACTTCTCACTCAATACCAAACTGGCCATAGTTGGTGTTTAGCATTAGCTAATAATAGAGATAGATGCTTATCTAAAGGTCTCACAGCTGAGAGGGACTTCATCAAGACTACTGTTAGCTAGCTAGCTAGCTGTATTGATAACAGAAAAATGGTCCCCATTGGAATATGACTGGGAAAGTTTGTACCACTGAACTTAGTGCTTGTCTGAGAAAGTCCCGCCATTCAAGAAAATGAACCAGTCAGTTTGCTAGTTATCATGAACAGAACTGCATAAGCATCGTAGCCAGAACAACTCCCAAAAAAAATTATGCGTTACTGAGCCTGTACTGCAAACAACTCATGAGATTTTCATCAGATTTTATAAGCGAGTTCAGGTTTTTGAGACGGTAATTGACATTCAGATTAGAATAGTTTGAGAGTAAAAATAACAGTCAAATGAAGTTGCAAAGATTTTGACTATGTATCTACTCATGTTGTCAATTCAAAACGTACAACTGATTATAACTAGCATGCAAGTGTTTTGGAGGAAGAAGCAGAATTTGTTATATGTACAGCTATTCAATAACCCCGTTTTCAAATGCAAGGTTTAAAAGCATATTAGAAGCATCAATAATAGAGAGTGAGAACAAGCTAGGCTAAATTGCAGCCTCCGCATGGTGTGGTTAGTTTGAACAGAGTGTAGAGTCAAGTTTTAGCAGTCTACCAACTGAGAAAATATGTTATTTCATGGAGAAGTTATTGAACAATGCACTGTATAGCTTATAACTGGTAACTCTATTAATGATTGTCTCATAGACAGAGCATAATTAATACTGAGGTTGTTTTGCACAGTTCCTTGAACTTTTCCAAGCCTCCATCACCATGCTTGGTGATTTCACCATCTCTTGTTCTCTCCAACAGTTAGACTTTGAGACTACAGCTAATCCATAGTGAGTGCCATTAACTTGTGAATTCTCTGAGCTTGCAAGTCTTTGTCAGTCACTTGGATATCTTGCTGATGTGCTCACACAGTATGGAGAGATACTGGGTGAGTTTGACCATGAAGATAATACTGCTTCCTCCAGCCAGCATGCAGGAAGGCCAGAACAGGGATTGGAAAACGGTGCTGGATCCATAGAGTCGGCTCAGGAGGATACTGCTCTGCTGCTCAGTCGGATCGTAATAACACCTGACCTGCTGCTGTGCCTTCAGGCACTCTGAAATGTTCTCCATCATGGCACTTGCAGCTGCGTGGTCCTTCTGACACTTTGGAACATAGAAGCACTGTGGAAAAATAAATAGATTGTTTCCTATCAGATTGAAGATCCATCCAGAAGATGCTTTTGGTCATCTTTTCATTCCCTTAAAATATCATTTGTGATTTTTGATTCAGATCAATACGTGATATTGATCACTTATCCTTAATATAGAATATGTACGCTGCCTTTCTAGAAACCATTACATGTTTTCTAATAGGTTAGTAATGGTATTTAGTGGTCCGATTTATTTTAATGGTTCTTAGTGGCTTTATGATGGTGTGACATCAATGAAAATGATTCTAATGGTTTAACAGTTGACATTTGCCTGTTTCTAGACTCACTAAATGGTTTTCTAAAGGGATATAAAGCTCTACAGGAATATTGGGTGGTAAACATCAAGCCAATTCCCATTAAAATCTTATTATTTTATGGAAACTATCAAGTAAAATCATGAAAACCATTAAAAAACAATTACGTTTTCCCTAATGGTTTGTAATGATTTTTTTCAGCAGGGTTATTCCAGTCTCCATCTTGGAGATAGATGTAATATACCACTCTTTAGAAGCATGTAAATCACTCCCAGTGAGAGGTAGCCAGGCTAAAGCCCAGCCTCCACACGGTGGGGTTAGTTCTAAGGCAGCTAACCCTGTATCCTAAAGAGAAAAAATGAGAGAAGTCATATTTACCCTATATAAAATATTATATATTATAGATGTCATTCAATAAAATATATTTTAGCTTTATTGTGCTTACATTTGCTAAATTCTACAATATTTGTCCCTGCTTACTTTCACTAATCATATTTATTAGGATGCAGATATTTTGATGCATTTACGCTGGAAAGCTAATTTGGCTCAAATAACTGTATTGCATGAAATTTTTTTGTATTGATTGATCAGTGATCTGACTTAGTGACTATTTTAACTAACACCTCAGTTAATTCCACTCAGGGGCTCAGTTGTAACCTTTGCATTCATTTTACTTACAGCTGAATTGTTCAGCTAGAGCCAGCTAGCTATGCTACATCCACCATGTAAAACATGGACTCTACAAGACTTCTGAAGGTGGAATCTGGAACCAAGACATTAGCTTAGCATAAGATTTGTTAAGTCAGAAGATGTACTTTTCATGGATCAGACTTGCTAGTCCAGTACATTCCACAAATGTTCAGCGTGAGAGCTGGAGGCCACTGTTGGTAAGTGTTGAGCTTGCCATTCGCCCCTTTCACAAATCCCAGAATGCACCGCGCAACCGGTAACATCCCGTTCACCATTTTTTCTTGTTTGTCTATGCCAGCTACGCTACATAAACTGTTTACAACTTTATTTGGTAAGTAAATACCTACGTGACATCTACTAACTTTTGTAACTATATGCAGATAATATGTATTTTGATATTAAACATCATATCTTGTTGTGTCAACTTGTATTTTCAATTTATGCAGTGGGTTTTTAGTGTAAACACGTTGCAGGCTGTCGTGTTGCATGCTATCAATACTAAGCTACACTATCACACACAATAATTTGTGGTGCACATTTTTTATGAAAATAGCCAAAAATGAATTCAACTGGTGGATAGACCTACAAATGTCACATTATGAAATAGTACATAAGCCACGCCTAGGCTAGGGCCCTGCATGGCCTAATCAAGCCAGCCAGTGTATGTTTATATCATTAGAGGCCTATTTATTTATCAGTGCAGTATATATTTCGGTATATAATTAGGGTAGAATAAAATAATGTTTGCAGTAACCTACCTCCAACAAAATGATCAGAACACACTCTGTCATAGTCACATGCTGACCAGTTTTCACGCCTGATGGAATCTTCCCAAGTTTTAGGAAACCTATAGTACGATCTTTTCTGTTGCTGTTGTTTGTTTAGCCGTTGCCGATTTCTGCATTGTGGTACACAACATCTAGAACCCTGATTTATAGGCTTGTTTCTACGTATTTTAAACTCTCCTGCTGACACATTCACTGCTGCCATTATGTAAACAACTACATCGGATGTTGCCGTTCGCGCATGGAATTGTGGGAATGTGAATAGGGCGAATTGAAACTGCTACAAGATCATCAACATCCTGTGAATGTTTGTCTCATAAATGTGGATACTGTCAGTTAGCTACACTAGCCTTGTAAAGCTAAAAGAAGGAGACTTTCCCCCTTTCAAGTAAGAAATAAATGATGTAAACATCAAACTAGTCCATTCCTGCAGAAGCAGTCTGACCTCTGAGCTGATGTCCTGCACCTCCTCGTTGTAGGACAGCAGTCCTGTTCTTGCTGTGGTGTTGATGCTGACGTAGATCTGCAGGCAGGGGTATTTGGAACTCCTCCAGCAATCTGGACCGCAGCTGTAGGTGCAGTTGACCTCCACAGTCAGAGAGGAGTTCAGTATAGTGCAGATGCTCTCCTCAGTCCACACGCTGGACCGTCCAGGGTTCATCAAGGAGAAAATAAACTGTCAAACAAACCTGTGTCTCAAACTACTGCAGCAGCTGCAGACTACATCTCCCAGAGTTTTACATCTTAGTTTTAAGTTTAGTGTGATTCTTTAGGTTTAGGCTCAGGATTAGTGTGAGTGTTAAATTTAGGTTTATAGTTTATGTTCATAGTGAGTGTTAAGTTCCATTTTAAGAACTGATTTAGATTCACACTGAGTGGTAGGTTCAGATTTAGGCTTAGGTTTAGCTTCAGATCAAGTGTTAAGTTTAAGATTAGGTTTAGGTAGACAGTGATTGTCAGGTTTATGTTTAATGTTAGATTATAGTTCAAAATAAGTGTTAGATTTAAAATTAGGTCTAGGTCTAGTTTTAAAGTTAGAGTTAAGCTCAGAGTGAGTGTTAGGTTTAAGGTTATATTTAGGTTCAACATGAGTATTAGGGTTGTTAGGCACAGCCCCTGAGACTGAGTGTTAGGTTTAGGTTTAAGGTTAGAGTTAAGCTCAAAGTGAGTGTTAGGTTAAGGTTTAAGGTTAGATTTAGGTTCAGAGTGAGTAATAGGTTTAGGTTTAAGGTTAGATTTGGGTTCAACATGAGTATTAGGTTTGTTAGGCACAGCCTGAGACTGAGTGTTAGGTTTAGGTTTAAGGTTAGATTTAGGTTCAGCATGAGTATTATGTTTGTTAGGCACAGCCCCTGAGACTGTGTGTTAGGTTTAGGTTTAAGGTTAGATTTAGGTTCAGAGTGAGGGTTATGTTTAAAGTTATGTACAGGTTAAGAGTGAGTATTAAGTTTAGGTTTAAGGTTAGGTCTAAGTTCAGACTGAGTGTTAAGTTTAAGGTTAGATTTAGTTTTACAGCGAGTTATAGGTTCAGGTTTAAGGTTAGATTTAGAGTGAGTGTTAGGTTTAGGTTTAAGGTTAGGTCTAAGTTCAGACTGAGTGTTAAGTTTAAGGTTAGATTTAGTTTAACAGCGAGTGATAGGTTCAGGTTTAAGGTTAGATTTAGAGTGAGTGTTAGGTTTAGGTTTAAGGTTAGGTCTACGTTCAGAGTGAGTGTTAAGTTTAAGGTTAGATTTAGTTTAACAGCGAGTGATAGGTTCAGGTTTAAGGTTAGATTTAGAGTGAGTGTTAGGTTTAAGGTTAGGTCTAAGTTCAGACTGAGTGTTAAGTTTAAGGTTAGATTTTGTTTTACATAGTGATAGGTTCAGGTTTAAGGTTAGGACCAAGGTCAGAGTGAGTATTAGTTTAAGCTTTAGAGAAAAGTTAAAGTTAATAGATATTTACTTGGTTAAGTAAAAGAATGTACAGTACAAAGCATCTAAAGTGCAGCACATGTGACCAGATCTTTCAGTAGACGTTCAGGAGACTTCAGTGTTGTGTTAGTCCTTCTACAAAATGCACAAAATCCTAATCCTGCTCCTTAAAACGCAGGAAAGCCCTAAAAGCAGTATGAGGAGATGCTAATCAAGTTTGACTACATCATGTTTGTGCTACCTGTCAGTGTAGTAGCGCACCATGGTGATGCAGAGCACAAAGTACATCATGAAGGAGCAGAAGACCATGCTGAGACCCAGCAGAATAGCCCTGTCCTCCCCAGCCTTCAGCGCCGTCTCTGTCCGCTTCTTCTCCATCAGATCATAGCCCCGGAACGTCTGATAGATGCTCCTACAGACAGCAGGTGAGGACAGAGTCAATATACAAACACATTCCCAGCTAACAGTTATAAGAACGTTCAGCAAGTTTTTTAAAGGCTCCAGGAAAGTAGCCTGTAAAATTACAGAAATAACGTTCCCGGAACGTTCTGAAAACGTGTGACGTAATAAGGGTTTGCTTTACAACGTTTTTGGAACGTTTCTCAAATAATGTTCCCAGTTAGACAATCACTAACGTTATGGCAACGTTTGAAGTATCAGAGAGTCGTTTTTATTGGTTCTGAATATCATGACAGCTCATTTGAGCGGGAGGACGTTCCGTACAGACAGTGTAAACGTAAGTCAGATAATGTTTGCTTCACATCATTTATCTCTAATAAATACGCTGTTTATTTAGTATTTATTGTTTCTGTTTCAAAGCTGTTTTGAAATGAGTTTTTCTCGGTGGGCGTGGCCAGTATTGTAACATACTGTAGGTGACGTCCTCATAATGTTGCAGCAACGTTACTGAAACTTTTTGTTGTTGTTCACAAATAAAAATTCTAGAAGCTTCTAAAAAACTTGACAGACTGAACGTTCTAAGAACGAAATTTGTAACATTTGTGACATTACAAAAACGTTCCAATCACCAAAAAATGTTAGTTGAGTTAGTGCCTCTCCAAAAACGTGATTTTGTGGAAGAGTTCGTGAGTATATTTAAATAAATACGTGGGTACTGATTATTTTACAAAAAACAATTACTGCCATGAAGGGTGGCACCCTAGCGCCCTCTATTGGCCAGCTACCACTGGGTGCAATGTATAAAACATTCATGTTCTTTTTTGGCAGCTGTAAAAAAAATTTTTTTATTATATTTAAGAGCTTAGTTTACAACACATTACTGTGAATAAAACAGATATTGACTGTTTACATTAAAAATGTGCCAAAAATTGAACCCAACACCCCAGTGCTGAGAGAACGTGCTCATCACCAAGCCATGTGCTGCCCCCTGCTGGTTGTAGAGGTAAGGCTTGAGTTTTTCCACACCTTTTTTGGTTAAATAGTAGAGGGCAGCACAGTAGCCTCTCTGCACTGGGGTCTTGAGTTTGAGTCCTCATCCCAACATTAAAACAATAAAAGGCTTAGCTTTAATTAAATGCAACAGTAAATAATTGGAGAGCCTAAGCCTGGTCTGGTGTGTAAGGTGATGTAGTGCTACTTACCTTTTCTCATTAGCAGCTCCTGCAACTTTTCTTCCCGTCACAAAGAACATTTTGTCTGACGTCCCGTACTGAGAGGGGCTCCGAAGAGAGTTCCGGAAAGACCTGAAGGAAAGTGACCAGAGGACAGCTTAACCACACACACACACACACACACACACACACACACACACACACTCTGTCCCTAGCACACCTCCCACAGACATCTCTATGTCGGTCAGTGTAATGAAGCCTGATGTGACAGATGCTGATGGTGCAGCTCAAGACACAAATCAGTTCACACCAAACCACTCAAACGATGCTCAGAGAGGTTTACTGTCTGAAGTTTGCTTCTTTACTTCTGTTCTGGAGCTAACAAGTAATGGAAGCTTAGGAATAACAGCTAGCACTCTTCTTTACGCAGGAGTGTGTCTATGTTCTCCAGATCTACATACAGTATGTGCACTCCAAGGGTCCAATATTCCCAGGATACTATGTTTCCCAGCTCTATAGACCACTGGAAAACAGGTCCCTATTGCAACATAGGACCACATTGGAGTATAGGACCTCATTAGAACATAAGACATTGGGAAAATTGGACCCCACTGAAACAATTACCTCCTATAGGACTCCAGGAACATAGAACCTCACTGCAGGGCTCCAGGAACATAGGACCCCATTGTAATATAGGAATAACCTGCAGCAGAACATGTTCTTGTCCATTTTATCCACTAAAGAAGGAAACTTCAGCTACCAAACATGCCTCGGCTGATTGATGGTCTGCAGCTTAGCTGTAAAGTTATGCTCATTTGATTTCTTGCTGAGCTGTTCTTTTCAGACTCATATCAGGATCTCCACACCGTCCATTGGCTGGCTGGTATGTTGAAAAACTGTACAGAGAAATAGCTTCTTTTTTGTCATGCTTTGATTAAGAATGACTAATTTGTTCTCCGCCTATATGATGGTCCATCCCTCTTTTTCCTCTAAATCATTAAAATTCATGCTAATGACAGTCCCATAAGGCAAAGTAGCTGCTCCATATTTGGATACCCTCCAAGAAGGTTGTTAATTTCCAGCCTATCCTCCAGATACTCTGTCTTTGTAGTGTTAATCCTTCAATATCCGTCCACACCGTCGCTGTAAATTAGGATCTGAGCGCACTAACTGAGTGCTTTCCGAAACAAGCCCATTAATATTTATACTACAAACCACTCGGAAATGAATGAATCGCACTCTTAAAGGATCAATCTCCAAAGTTATGGATGAGCAAAGTCTTCTGCTGTTTGGTTTCAAGCATCTGACCATTCATCCAGTCTGGCTACAGCTATTTTTAAAGCTCCCTTATGCGTCGACGATGCATTGATGAAGATACGGAAAAGTCACCGTGTACAACATCCACATTAAAGATCTATCTTCTGAGACTTTCACGAGCTTCTCAGCAGAAAAAAAGAGTAATAAAGGTGGCCGTACCTCTGGTGCATCGTCCCTTCAATGTAGCTCAGCCGGCTCAGGTAAACTTTATGAGCAAAACCTCCTTAATGAAGAAATTCATAAGGCCTCATTTAATCCGTACTCACTCATGCAAACACTTTCAGACCAGAGTGTTCATCCGTTTGGCAAACACTGAGCACTCCAGCTACCAACTCTGGGCAAACAGCTCATTGCAAACACAAAGAATTCTTTACCTGGCTGGACACGTGTGATGGATATGGTCATATTCCTGAGCAAAACCTAATAAAAGCACTAACGAAAGACATACCTGCTGAAATCAGCGCCCCGGCCCTGTCAGCATGAGCTCATAGCAACTCTTCTACACACAGAGAACTCTGGAGCACATTGGAACCAACCAATCCTGTTGAACCTCCATTCATTAAAAGTCAGCAACAGCTTATGCATATTCAAATGAAGTATAAGTGGCCTGTATGAGTTACGAGGACTGGACTACAGTGAGGTTGAACCCAAGGGGGATGAGGGTCGATGCAGCCCCACTTTAGAGATTGCCAGGTCCATTATTGGACAGAGTGTTGCGCAGCATTGAGATTTACTGTGGCATACAGTTTGTGAATCATGTGGAGGCTGGTATTTATGCTCATAGAACCATGTTTTTAAAAAATGCTTTCTTGCAGGCGCCACCATACCACTCACAGTACCCTGATACCATCTCTGTATCTCCGCTGTGCTGAGAATAATACCTAGACAACAGCAGCCCAGTGGTCTGATACTGAGCCATGATAAATGGGGTTTATATAACACAGTATAAATGTTTATCATGCCAGTGTTTGGTAACATCACCTCTATGACCTGAAAATGATTTTACACTTTAATATACTGGACCCTGAAACACACAAAACATATAAAATCACGTTTAAAAAATGACTATAAAAGTACAAAAATGAGGCACTTTAATGATGTAAAATGTAAACACAGGTTATAAATGTGTACATGTGTCCATAATAATTGATATTAAATGAAGCGGTATACAACTATTTACAACAAAAAGCAAGTGTGAGGTTTCTTTGTTTGCCCACCCGGTGCATTGTGTGGCTTTATTGTCTGATGTTTTATATCAAATATAAATTAATATCTTTTTTTAATTAGTCTGTAAACATCAAAATACAAATATATAGAGTTTCAAGATGGCAATGCTCAACGAGTCTTTGTTTTTATGCTTGAATGTCTTGAACTGATCACATGATTTGCACCACCTGCAAAATAGAAGAACATCTCACACGTTCTCAAAACGTTAAAAGAACATTACACAATACGTTTTTACTAACATTGAGGGAACTTTCAACAAGATCACGAAGCACATTGTGCTCGTAACATTTAGAGAACCTTTACATAACAGAGAATGTTCCACATTAGCTTGGTATAGACCTACAGTGGACAGTGAGCGGAAGAGCAGGGCACAAGAGCTGTATTGTTAAGATCCTGTCGATACAATAAATATCACGATACAGGAGCTACGATATATTGTGATATACAATACTGATACGGGAGTCATTTTCATTTTTTAAATGTAAATTTATCTCTCTTAAGCTGATGTTTTAATGATCCATAGAAAGTAGATCTGGTTTAAACAAAATATTGTTACAAGGAAAATGCAGCAATCCCCCCTCCCCCCACCTGTTCATTAATGGTATATTCCACTTTCTGTTCTACCCCTGCATCTTATTGAAGCCCTGCATGCATACACACAGTGCAGGTGAGTTCAGTATGGTTGTCAGTCAGGCTCTGTTCACTGTGTGAACTGGACAGAGATGAGAGCTGACGTACCACTGAGAGAGCCAAGCTAGACCAGTACTGTCTGTATGTGTATTAGCTCATTAGTGTTACAGAATTAGAATGAAAGAACAAAAGAAATGATGAGATGTATGTGTGTGTGTGTGTGGTCAGCTAGTCAGCCATTGATATTTGATTGTTTTTGAAGAAAAAACAGCCAGACTCAGGAGAGAAAGGTGAAAATCATGTGGCTTCATTGCCCACAGTGTGAACAGGTGTCCTAAAATACAAAAATGTGAGTAGTCCTAAATGCTGAAGTATTTTTTCCTAAACTAGTAACTGAGTTGTACAATAGCTCATATAAAAATTTCACATTTTCGTTATTTATATCAGATAATAGAGAACGTAGCTGCTACTGTATGAAGAAAATTATCTAAAATGTGTTTGTGTCCAGCAGTTTTATTGCCATCACATCTGCTGATGTTTAAAATGAAAGTAACACATTTGCCACCCGTTATAGTTTGTGTTTATCATATCCTATGAATCTGTAAATGATCTTCATAATATTGATAACAGATTATTATTATTAGTGTGTGATTTTAATCTGACCAGCCCACAGCAGCTCAATATTCTATGTAAAAATGCTACAAATTGATCATATATTTGTCTGTTAGATTAAAATACTCACTGTCACAAAGAGTGAGAGAGGAGAAGAGAGAGAGAGAGAGAGAGAGGGAGGAGGAGGATGGACAGTCTTCCATCTGTGTTGAGTCTGGGTGGCTGCTAGGCTCTGTGGGTGCTCTGTTCCTAGTATCGTCCCTGTTTTATAGGTCTTATGATATTTTGTTTAATTCTAGTTTATTCGGACCATGCACAGGCTTCTTCAAACTAAACAGGTAACTATGTTGAAATGTTCCTAAGGCAAGGACTGTTAGAAATCCAGTCAAATGCAATAATTCAGCCCGATTCAGCTTACAAATGTCATTTAAAGAGGTTGTAGGACGTCGGCAGAAAAGTGAACAGGATTATTCAGTGTTGTCTAAGTTTGAAAGTTGATTTGAAAGCAGAAAAATTACTTCCCCGCATCAAATCGGGTCCTGATGTGCTCACAACCCTCTAGCACAGCTGAAAATAAAAAAAGAGTTGCATTCGTTTCAGCAGGAGTCCAACATCCATCCTTTCCAGGAACCATTCTCACTGTAGCTCAGTGCCTAAGCTTCAGCTTAACAGACAGAAGAACCTGGGTGAAAAGTTTTTTTTCTTCTCCACACAGGTTTGCACCCTGCGGCTACGCTCTGGGCAACTCGGGAGAAGGCCGAAAAGCATTCACGATCACAGCATGCATGCTACCTGCTCGAATCGATAGCTTTAATCCGAAGCCAGCTGCTAACGGCCCCATTTGCATGCTCAAGGTCTTCTGACTTACCTGTATTGATAGAGTCAAGCAGGGGGGTCGCTGGCAAACATGTTCAGTCGATATCCGCCCACCCGTTCCCCCTGCTGCTACTGAAAGTACGCTAGGAGCTGCAAATGCTTTTAAAGGCCAGTTAGAGACGCTAGCAAGATTTGTAGCTTCACATATTATGTGCTAAGGCCAGTGATTTCCTACCTAATGAACTACAAAATGGGTCCAGCTTGGTCTTGCTTCCCTGGCACTTGGAATGACCTTGCAGAGTCATCAGAACTAAAATAAAAGGAGTCTTGAGTAGCTACAGAAATGAGCAGCATCATAGAATCTACACACATAGATTAGCATAAAGACTCTATATTATGTATGTCCACATTAGCAAGTCCATTACATAAAAACACAGTTTGAGGTAATGTTTGCACAATGCTAACTGGTGCGACGTAATCTTCCATGGATTCTGCCTTTGGGCAATGCCGCCCCAATCCTAGCGCAAAGCTAGGTACGACAGCCTGGGGGGGCATTCCATATCAAAAGATGAAAGACCAATGTAGTTTCCAGCACCAGGAGCACAACATCACATTAGAAAGAAGCAGGACACTTCAATGGATAACACAAGTTGAACCCAAGTTGGCACCTATGTGCACTTTCATTTTCTACTTATCGGCTAGCTCCAGTTTGTAACGAAAGAAGCTAACCGCAGCAAAAACATCTTAGCTAAACAGCAGAATTCCTACATGGTGTTTCTAGGGAAAATGGTATACTTGTGTATACTTCTTACCAAATTCTTTCTTTAAGTAAAGCTCTATGAAGCATTATAATTATAGGTTTTAGATTCTTAACTCTTTGAGAGTGCAGCTGGTAGCTTGCTAGCATATTTAGCATACTTCCTGAAAGATGTAACACCACTTCAGAATCTAATGGATAATCAATATCACAGCGTAGTTCTCTGAAGAACTGTGTCTTTCTGTATCTTTGCTGACTTGCTGTTTCCTCATCATATATATATATATATGGTATACAGTCGTGTGGGCAGTGAAGCAGATGAAGAGGTGCTTCGGTGCCTGGAGAAGCTTAAAATGCTTGCAATTGCAAGAATCATTTCCTATTATCTCTCTTCAGGTTGACCACTGTGTGCTCTGAAAGGGCAATTTCTCCCACAGGCTGTGGACCCTCTATAGTCTTTTTTAATGGGCTTCTTTATTCTACTCTTGGAAGCCTGAGCTTTGCTACCTTTTATGGTGTATAGCAGGGATGGTGAGATTCACCCGTTCACAGCGGTGAACCAGCATCAAAGTTCACAATGCCATTGCTTTGATAAAAAGTGTGAGAACATTAATATATATATAAATGGCTATATCTGAATATTATTACCACCTCAGGTTTGGAATGAATGAAAGTCAGAGACGTCATAGATGCCATGTGACAGAGTTTGCACATATAAATAAGTGAATACATTAGTTAGTTGTAGCAAAATGATTTGGGCAGAAGATGTGGTTTGATTGATGTGAGAGATGGTAACATCTCTGAAGCCACTTAATTTGTGGAATGTTCTAAAGCTGATGTAGTGAAAATGTACTGAGAATGGACATCTGGTACATTGAGTGCCTCCCAACAGTATAACATTGGTGCCCCATGGACCACTGATGCTAGAGGGGAACAACAACTATGGTGAGTGGTACAGAGCAATCAATGTGCCAACAGTGGACCAGTTAATCTCTATCATTAACACAGAAGCAACCAGCAAAGTGTCAGGGATCATCAATGAGCAAGGGTGGACATTCCCCCTATTATGTAGATGCTCATAATGTTCTGATATAGTTCTGTTTACACAGTAGCTTTCAAAAGTGTGGGCATCCCTACTCAACCTTTCTGTGAATAGCTAAGCAAGTAAAAGATAATCTTCAAGATAAATTCTTAAAATGTCCCATCTCTTACAATTTCAGGATAACAAAAAAAAGGACCTGAAGCAAAGGTTTGGGCACTCTACATGGTGAGTACTTGCATCCCTTTTGGCAAGTATCTAGCAGCTTGTATACACGTTTTGTTTGAGGGCCTCCCCCACTTCTTTGCAAAAGGTTTCTAGATCTGTGAGTTTCTTGGAATGTCTTGAACACACAGCTCTTTTGAGGTCTATCCTCACATTTTTGATTATGTCACGAGGATGTGAGGATCATGTCCAAACCTTCAGCTTGTGCCTATTCAGATATTCAAGTCAAATTTATTTACAAGGTCTTTAACAACCAATGTTGTCACACTGCAGAGTTCCAGTAATAACATAAAGGTAGTCCATTGTGGACCTCTTTTCGTCAGCTTTTCTACAATCAGGTGTTGTGATTTAATTGAATCCCATCTTCTTTCAACCAGTGCCACTGTCTGCAACATAAAAATAAAGCATGATTAATCCACCACCATACTTAACAGTTGGTGAGATATTCTGCACCCTTTTTCTTTTTTCATCCTAAAGTTCACTGAACACTGTATATACTGTATTTCTAGTGTAGGTAAATGTATGCGTCCAAAAATCAACATAATGTCTAATTTGATCAGGGACAATTCCATATGGAATTCTGTATATTGTTGTTTTTCATTGTTTAGCATAGAGTTGCATAGTGAAAAAAATACTGCATGACATTCTCTATAGTTTTTTACCTTTCATTTGTACATTCACAATGAAAATGGTCAAATTGAATACCTTTAATTTACTTTAACTTGTACTATTTCTAGGGACGTCTACACATTAGGGGCACGTTGGGCCTGGCATCACCAGATGTTGCTGTGGAGTAGTGTGTGACATAAATTAAATGTAAACAAAATTATTGATTATTTAAATATTATTTTTAACATTGTTGTGTGTTGTTGACTTATGGAAATGACAGTAGTTCCCCAATACATTTAAAATATTCCTGTATGTGTTGTGTAAGGTCAGTACTTTCAGCAGTCTTCATTTACTTAGTGAGTATGGGGCCGGCCCTTCAGCATCCATTTAAGCAAGTGAGCAGTATAAAATACTGTGCACATGTGCAACACACTTTCAATAATGAGCTGTGAGGCACACTAACGCTGCTAAGCCAATAAAAAAATTAAGATTTGCATATGCAAGCTTATGTGAATATTGTTCATGGTATCAGCATTGCTACACAACTTGTCCCTCAAAAACATCACAGTAACTGTTAGCCGCTGCTAGCGAGGCAATATAATGAATCACGTCAACAATTTAACCAAAGTTAACAGTTAGATAACACACAGTCGTCTTACCTCAGTAAAGCTTTATTTCCTTTATTCGTGACTGAAATGGATTGTATTTAAGTTCCTTTCTTCACACAAGTAGGTTTGTGTGTAGTTTCACTGACGAGTGAGATGCTGCCCACAGAATTTAATGTGCCCTACCTGCCTTTCTATTCTAGACACGACACTGCCTATTTCATATCTTCTGGCGAGTGGATCTTTGGACCTTCAGCTATTCCTGACTGCAGTGGTCAGACTGTGAAGTATTTTGAATTACAGTGTTTGTATAAAAGTTTATCTTTGTGTCAGATTATGGCCCAGACCAGCGTTCTGTGCCAAATCCTAATCCAGTGCTATGAACTGCTGTGACATCTCATTACTGAGCTTTATTCGAGCATGCAGCTGTAGAGCAGGAGGAAGGTCAGGGATAATACAACTTGCAGAACTTTGACTTTTAATCATATTTTTTTAGTGTTGCATGAAGGAGGCTTTAAAGCCTTTCATTACATTACTCTATATTACTCACCACTGTCCATCCATTACAGAAAGCTCACCTTTCACTCACCGGTCACTTTATGGGCTCCATCTACCTCATAGATCCACTACTGCACAGGTGCAAACTGTAGCACTGCAGCACTGTAGGGTTTTAGTAGAGCTAGACAATATTTTATCATTGTGATAAATCATGTCACAATACTTTTTCCTGCCCTCTCATAGTTTGTGCTCAGAGGAAAGTAAAAGAAATCATAAAGATCTCCTCAACCTATCAGTAGTTTCTCCTAAACACCAAAGAGATGAGATTGAGACATAAGTGAGACTTCAGCTTGAGTCTCAGAGCTGCTGCTCAGATGTTTCTCCTGAGATAAAGACACACGTGCCTTCTCTTGAGTACAGATCTCAATCAAGTCTCCCACTTTACTCAGATTTGCTCAGATAACACTCGAGTTTATTAAAGACAAAAATCTCAATATGAACTCAATCATTTCTCATGCAGGATTAAGAATCTGCTCAGTTTTGATGTTGTGGATGATTTTTATGTTTATATGGACCAGAAGTATCTCATGTCTCCTTTTGTCTCCTGCTCCATTAACCCTCCTATTATGTTCATCTTTAATAACATTTGACCCCAGCAACTTAAACCTCCAGAAAATTATTATAATCTCAGTCTCCTCTGTCTGATAGTCTCCTCTGACTCAGACACATTCTCCTCTGTCTCAGACACATTCTCCTCTGTCTCAGACACAGTCTCCTCTGTCTCAGACACAGCCTCCTCTGTCTCAGACACAGTCTCCTCTGTCTCAGACACAGTCTCCTCTGTCTCAGACACAGCCTCCTCTGTCTCAGACACAGTCTCCTCTGTCTCAGACACAGTCTCCTCTGTCTCAGACACAGTCTC
>BRDA01038904.1:0-11580 GCA_036984385.1 Crenuchus spilurus
CCACCTCTCTTTCTCTGTCTGTCTCTCCCACCTCTCTTTCTCTGTCTGTCTCTCCCACCTCTCTTTCTCTGTCTGTCTCTCCCACCTCTTTTTCTTTCTCAGTCTCTCCAACCTCTCTTTCTTTGTCTGTCTTTTCCATTTCTCTCCTCTCTTTCCCTGTCTCTCCCTCTCTTTTTTCTGCCTCTCTCCTCTCTTTCTCTGTCTCTCCCTCTCTTTTTTCTGTCTATCTCCTCTCTTTCTCTGTCTGTCTCTCCCACCTCTCTATCTCTGTCTGTCTCTCTCCTCTCTTGCTCTATTTGTCTCTCCCTCTCTTTTTTCTGTCTCCTCTTTTTCTCTGTATCTCCCCTATCCCTGTCTCTCCCCCACTATTTCTCTGTCTCTCTCCTGTCTCTCTGTCTGTCTCTCCCACCTCTCCTTCTCTCTGTCTCTCCTACCTCTCTGTCTCCCCTGTTATCTCTCTCCACCTCCTCTGTGTCACTTCTCTTTTTCACCCTCACCCTTTTTCTCATCTTTATCTGTTGTTCTCTTATGTAAATATAATGTTATAATATGAACGGGAAATGCTGTGAGAAGCTGACGGTGTAAAACACAGTTGAGTCATCACCCATGATTCATAGATAACTCTTGTCAAAAGCTGAAGGTGAGTGTGGATCAGTTGAGGTCACTCAGTGGGTCATGTGTGTGTGTGTGTGTGTGTGTGTGTGTGCATGCGCACATAGTGCCACATTCTCTGTTCACTGCCTGGTCATCTTCCTTGCCGCACCAGCAGCTGGCCAGGATGACCACATCCTTCTCCCCTACTCTCTCTTTTTGTTGTCTTGCTGTGTCTGTCTGAATCTGTCTATCTGTCTTTCTCTTTCTCCCTCTGTCTCTCACTCTTTCTCTCTCAGTGTAATCACTCTGCCTTCCCCCTTTGTCTGTTTCTTTCTCTCTCTCTCTCTTCAATCTCTAATACTCTTGCCTCATGCCCTCCTATTTATTTAAATTTGTCTCTCTCTCTCCCTCTCTCTCATGCACATCTTACTGCACACTCCCATTTGAGCTCGTGTCAGCTTTATTGATTTAGTATTGACATGGCCAAAGCCAGTCATTAATGATAATCCTCAGTCTGGATGAGCCAGTATGAGCGGCTGTAGTTTCTGTTGTTTTCTCTGCATTTCTCTCAGTCTATTAAGATTTAAAGCTGTAAAATATTCCTCTGTATTTACTTGTCTTTTATGTCAGTTTATGTCATCACAAAGTTAACAAATTCTCACATGTTTAGTGCTACAAACACAAATGTTAAATGTTACACAAATGCATTGTTCTTACAGGCTCGACGTCCTACACTGTTTTAGTATTACTGTGAATTTACTGTGTACTAAAAACAGACATAACTCATACTGACCTGACCATTTCCAGTCTCTCTTGTACTGCGCCTTTAAGACTGACATATGTAAATGACCTCTGCTGGTGGTCCACTATCGTGCCTCATTTAAAAACAGCCCAAGTGTCATTGCTAACGGGCAGAGCTGACCTGCTGTAGACTGAACAGGTGAATGTGTAGCTGTGTAAATGACAACACAGTTCCAAACCACCATTTCTGCAGGCTCAGTTTCTTCAGTAGACAGTATGGACTGGACAGTAAATGGTAAATATTGAACCTGCTCCATGATATGTGACTTTTAATTAACAGACATGTGCTGCTAAAAACACACCTGTTTTAACACACCTGCTTCAAGAGTGTACATCCAGCTTCTCCACTGTCATTCAATCCTCCTACCTCTCTGTCACTCTCCTAATTTACATCACTCTCTCCTGCACTCTGTCTCCCATCCACTTCAACTGTCCTTTTGGATTCAGCTTACACTCTACACACACTCACACTTACACAATCGTCTGCCTCTTTTAATGTATCATCACAATGTTGCCTCGTCAACGCCTTGTCTCTGCCGTGCTAATTAAGCTAGTCCTAGTTCAAGAGAGAATTTGGTCACAGAAAGAGAATAAGAATAAAGAAACAGAGAGAATAAAGGGAGAGAAACAAGATGTGTGTATGTGTGTAATAATTTAATTCAATAATTCAAAAGGTAAACTCTCATTTTATATTAATTACACATAAAGTGACATTTCTCGTGGGCCCCGAGTGGCTCAGCAGGCTAAAACAATGACACTATGACCAGAGGATCGCAAGTTTGAATCCCGGTCATGCTGTTTGCCATCAACAGCCGGGGAAAATTGGCAGTGCTCTCTCTGGGCGGGTAGATGGTGCTCTCACTGTCCCTATCACTCACACATTGCAATGTTCACTGCCTCAGGTGTCTGCTGATCCATTCGGAGCTGGGAATCCTGCGCTTTCCTCCGAGTGCGCTGGTTCCCCAGTGACGGTGTATCAGTGGTAGTTTGTAAAGAGGCAATGGCTGTATCACACGCAACAGAGGAGGCTTGTACATGTCTTCACCCTCCTAGAGTCAGGGACAGTGTAAAGTGATGGGGAGAGCCACTAATGGGTTGAGTTAATTGGCAACTACCACATTGGAAAGGGAGAAAATTGACAAAAAAATTTTAAAAGGGGGAAAAAATGGAAAAAAAGGGGAAAAAAATGAAAAAGGTTAATGTCTTCATAATTTAATTCAGTAATTCAAAAGGTAAGCCATGATTGTATACTCATTACACATAAAGTGACAGCTCAAGCTTTTTATGTTTTAATATTGATACTCTTTGATAGAAATTTACTGAAATTACTCTATATTTCTGCCTTATATATACATATATATGTATGTATATATCCTGGTCTTGTAAGTGAATCATAGTAATTGCATAATGCTTCCAAACTTCATATAAAAGATTAATGACCTGTGATAACATTGATCCACACTTCATTCACAAGCCAGCAGAATGACAGAATGACTGCCTACCAGATAGTTAAACGGAATTATATCACATGTCCGAAAAGACAATCTATGTGAAGAGGAGCTGGTGCCAAAAAACGACTGGACATCCGTAGTGTAGCAGTGGCTATGCACAGTGAGATATGCTGTGTCTGATCCACTCATACCAGAGCAACACACTAACACACCACCACCACATCAGTGCCACTGCAGTGCTGAGAATGATCCACCACCCAAAATAATATACCTGCTCTGTGGAGGTCCTAAACCATTGAAGAAAAGGGTGAAAGGACTACACAGAGAAGCAGATAGAATATAATTCTACAAAGTGCACTTGTATGGTCAGTGGAGCTGACATGAACAGATACAAAATACAAGATATGTGTACCTAATGGAGTGGCCAGTGAGTGTAAATGCTATATCACTTATAGCTCAAAGCATATACCCATCATATTCCTTCATCCCATCATGTCTTTTGTATTTGTAAATAGCTGAATTAAAACCTATAAGCTCAGTGTCAACAACTTGTGGGAGACACCGAAACTGAAATCAGTAAATTAGAATTTTGAATTATTATGTTTCCATAATGCCAGAAATATACTTTCACCACAGTTCAGTTTCAGACAGCTTGGGCATCATGTTTGATGACATATCTTGTCTCTTTCTTTCTATATAGACAGAGTCATTCACAAGTGGGTTCCTCCAGACCTGATGTTGAGCATCATTTGTCTTAACTGGGTCCTCTGAATTGTAAGATCCTTACGTAGCTGAAATGCTAACATTGCTATATACAGTGATTTGTAAAAGCTTGGATGCCCCCAAAAAGATGCATGTTTAGTTGATTTTCTAAGTGTCCAAAATGGCATACTTAGTAAGTATGTACGACACTGGATCCAGTAAGCACTGCTCAACCAGTAAACCAGTGTGTAGCATCCATGCAACCTCTGATCCATTACATCTGTCGTCTTAGCAACATATGTTTATAAAGTGGTACCTCGGTTATCGTTTGCCCTGGTTATCATACAATTCAGCTTTTTTTTGGAGGAAATTTTGTCCCAGTTATAGTTCATCCGCCCGGTTTTTGTCGGTGTACCCACATGACTTGCTGCTAATTTGGCGAAAACAAAGCATCCACCCACACTCGACGTTGGTCACTCACCCACGCGTTCGTCATTCAAACTGGCTTTGTTTCTCGTTTTTATATTTATTTTTCTGGTTAAGAAACAACTCCCTGCTTTCCACATTTATTCCGCTCAGCTTGAAATGCATCCACAGCATTTTTTTTTCAATGTGTTAAAAGAAGTGTGTTCTCCATAGAAGATGTCATATTACTAAATTATTATCCCACCATATCACAGTACATGCAAACAATCTAACATCCTGCATCCTTCATATGTTAAATCATCCCATCATATATAGAGGGTGAACATATGCAGGACAAAAAAACTTTGCTGTTCAATTGTTAACCACAGTGCCCTACAGGTGCAATGATCAAAAACAGCATTCGTTTTCTCCAAAGACAAAAACAGGACCGAGCTTGTGCGGCTGTTAAGGCAAAGTACAAAATGATAAAACATCCTCAGAGATCTACAGCACCACTGCATGATTCTTCTCATGATGAGTTCTACCAGCTATTCCTGAGACCCCCAAAGCCCTTCTCACCTGTCAGCCTCTATAATAGCACGAGAAACCCAGTATTAAACCTGTTTACAGCCTGCCCACTGCTGTCTCACCAAGATAAACTGATCGTGTCATTTATACTCGCGTTTCAGCCGACACACATAACTACAGGTCCAGTCCTTCTGAAGCTCCTCACTTTGCTCAAGGGCACAAAGGCACTAGCCATCAGCATCACTATGTTTTATCACTTAGCTACACGTCTATGTCCTGCTTCACCTGTTTCAAACAAACCCATCATTTACCATGTCTGGACTTCTAAACAATAATACTCTCAGTGATCTCTTAAATGGTAGGTTGTTTATCTTAAAAAGAGGCCACATCCTACATTTTCTAATATATAAGGTCCACTTTTAATGTTAGTGTGGGTTTATAATCTGTATTCCATATTTACATACATCTCTCTATCCCTTAGAATTAGACAAGATATTTCATGTCTTAATTTAATTTCTTTTGTTAATATACATCCAATTCTGCCTTTCAGGCCTGCAACACATTCCCAAAAAGCTGAGACGGGTCAATTTACAGCTAGAAATGAGGTAACAATCTAATAAATTATGTGATTCCAAACTGTTGATACCAACAGGTGATTGTAATCAAGATCTGGAACAAAAGAAGTATCCACAAAATGAGTCTTTGAGGAGCAAAGATGGACTCCAGTTTGTCAACAAATGTGTGAGATAATTATTGAAATGTTTAAAAGCAATGTTCCTCTGATTCTACAGTCCACAATATCATTAAACGATTCAAGGAATCTGGAGGAATTTCATTGCATAAAGGCTTAAGCTGAACACCCAGAGTTACATTCACAAATGCCACCTAAATCTAAACTGTGCAAAAAAACAACCCTTATGTTAACCATTGCTAGAACAGGTGTTGACTTCTCTGGACTCTGAGGCATCTGTGATGAGCCATCACGCAGTGGAAATGTGTACTGTGGTCAGACAAATCAATATTCCAGATCATTTTTGGAGGAAATGGACTCTGCTTGCTCCATGACAAAGACCATCCAGACCACATGTGTCAAAGTCGAGTCCTGGAGGGCCGGATTCCTGCAGAGTTTGATGATCTTCCTGATCAAACACACCTGATTCAGGTCAGCAGGTAATGAGCAGGTTTAATTGTAGGGTCAGAGCACAGAAATCACCAAACTCTGCAGGAATCTGGCCCTCCAGGACTGGACTCTGACACCCCTGATCCAGACTGTAATCAGCTCCAAGTCTGCAACATGACAGGTTCTGTCACAGTTTGAGGTTGTGTCACTGTCCTTGGTGAACATAATTTACACTTCTGAAGTACACTGAGCCTTCAAAATGACACATTTTCCAGGAACATGCATGCATTTTTCAACAAGACAATGCAAAACCACATACTGCACACATTACAAAGACATGGTTACAGAAGAAGAGGGGACGGGTACTGGTCTTTCCTTCCTGCTGTCTTGACCTGTCCACAATAGAGAATGACCAGACAAAACATGAAATAGCTTACTGTCTGCAATGAAATAAAAGTCACTTTTACTTTGACTTTTATCTCATGGCAGACAGTATGTAGATTCCAAATTTTTTGATTTGGTTGTAAAGACTGGCGCCATCTGTCAGTGAAGTTAGTAAGAGTGAACCTCATACAGATCCTTTAAATCATCATCTGTAGATTAATGTGCGTCATGACTTTTCTCTTTAGACTTGTCTCATGTAAAACTGCTGACTCGCCAAGTTTTAAATAGTTTACCGCTTATGTGACTTACGTGCACAGCTCAACTTTGCTTGGACAATACAGAAGCTTCCTCTTTTGTGTCTTGCTTCCTCTAAGGGCTTCGTCCCTAATGTAGCTCACAGAAATCTGGCTTCCAAGCACTGCCATCAACTTGTGCAATTAGAATTTGGCCCAGAACACAGTTTTATAAATGTGCAATTAAAAATCATCATGATTCGCAAGTCTATAAGCCATTAACTAATGTTTTCAGTAGTTTCATAGTTAGTTATAGACTAACCCTAACCTCAAACTTAAACCTAACATTGGTCCTAACTCTAAACCTGGTCCTAATACTAACCATAACATTGCTGCAGTGACACAGATGTGGTGGTGGTGTGCTTGGATGTTGCGCTGGAAAGAGTGGATCAGACATTGCAAAGCAGCTGGAGATTTAAAACAGTATGTTTCCTCACTAGTCGCGTTTCCATTGCAAAACTTTATTGATTTTCTGTTTTGTCGAAAAAACTATTCGACAAAACAAGTTTCACAATTGCGGTGTTTCCATTAAATGTGAAATACTCTTATAAAATCACGTGTGAATATATATGTACACACACTTCAGCTTTATACATACTGCTACCATGGCACTAGTGCTCATCATCAGCCATCAGAGGAGACGGCGACTTATCGAGGCTTTGGAGTGACAAGCCCCTTATACTTGGGAGCGGCTACGTATGCAGCGTTTTTGGGAAACTGTAGTCGATGATTTTACAGAAGAGCTGTGGATTCAACATTTTAGAATGACACACTCAACTTTTAATGAACTTTGTGATGCTGTCAGATCTCTAGTGGAGCAGCTGCACATTGTCCAAGGATTCTCCTCGTTATTCCAAATATGCCGCGTCATCTTCATCCTCTTGCTTTCTGTTGTTGTCTTCTTCTTCATTGTCTTTTTCTCCAATAGAAACGTCCGGTTGTTGATCACGTGACTCGCTTGAAGCGAAAAAAGTCCGTTTGAGTGTTTCCATTACACTTTTGTGATATAAACCAATTTCAATACAACTGAAAAACCACCTCATCTTAGCGCAAAAGACTTTTATCGAAAAACGTGAGTTTTTTCGAAATTGTCGTGTTTCCATTAAGCACATTTTTATTTGCAATTCTAATTTGCGATATTTCAGGGTCAATGGAAACGTGACTACTGTCTACTCTGTTAAGACACATCTTGTTTGTTTACCTTGTAGATGTAAAGTCAGACAGAGTAGCTGTCATCTTCTTGTCTTTCATTGGTGGTCACAGGACACTCCCACTCTGCTGTGTCTGATCCACTCATACCAGCACAACACACACTAACACACCACCACCACATCAGTGTCACTGCAGTGCTGAGCACATCTACCTGATCATTGAAGAACAGGTACTAGCAAAGTATACAGAGAAACAGAGAGACTACAGTCTGTAATTGTAGAACTACAAAATGCACTAGAGCTGATAAAATGGACAATAAGTACAGATACAAGGTCTGTGTACCTAATGTAGTGATCAATGTGTGTAGAACTGTAACAGACAAACTGGCTGATAACCACATTTCTGAGCATTCTTAGCTCATATACTGTAAACAAATGAACCCATTAAGCACATTTTAATAGACGGCACTGCAGCATTAATTAGATTATTTATTAAATGGACTATGTTAGGAGTTGAAATGAAACAAAAGTCGAGTCCAGCTTTCACACAGCTCAACTACTCTAAAGGCTTAAAGATTATAAAGCCAAAGTGTCTGAATGAGACATCAGGTAAAAGCAGAGTTAAGGTGAATAGAAAGCTATGATGTTGTAAGTGAAGAAACAAAGCACTGAGAGCACTGTGGAGCTCGAGGGACCAGCCCAGGGCCTGACTCTATCTTTAATTACAGAGAGAGAGAGAGAGAGAGAGAGAGAGAGAGAGAGAGAGAGGGGATGAGATATAATAAGATGAGAAACGTAATTAATTGCAACACAGTTCACTTGTCTGACAAGAAGAATAGAGAAGGCTCTTAATCATACACCTCTCCATGCCTACTTCTTAGTCATTTAACAGAGCGAGAGAACAGCAAAGAAAGCAGCAAAGAAAGGAAAGAAAGAGAGCTCGTCTCCTTGCCTGCCTGCTGCTGCACGTAAACGCTACACTGTGTGTTCCATTAGCCGCCCCATACATCATATTCTGCCTCTCTGCTTTCTATACAGTGAAGCAAATTACTATTGCATGCACTTAACAAACTGGCACGGGACTCATTGTGATGGCAACATGCCCTGGCCCACTGCCGCACGCTGTCACACGAAAGAGCGACGTTTTAAAAGCCACTCCCTTTACAATACATCACATCCTTTCAGAACCACTTTAATAATGCACTCCAATCACTGCTTCCCTCTGGGCTCCAAGATCTACGGCCAGGCTGTCTTGTTTGCCGTAACTGTGCTGTAAATCAGACTTTAACATAAAGCCACTTTAAAACCATGACACTCAAGGGGCCAAATACTCTAACAGGTGCATGGTGTTATGTTTGAGCCTTCTTGTAACAGATGCTGTATATGGACCCCTGCAGGTAGCTCAACACAGTGCTGCACTGGAGACTATGATCAAATCCACAAATGATGCTTCTCCAGATGCTCAATCTTCTATAGGTGAGTTAAGAAAGTGTCACTGCTTTTAAAGCTCAGTTTTGCTGTCTCCAGGTTGTGGACTGTGTGTTTATAGGCTTTAGTACAGCTGTTTACTCTCCATAAGTTTAGCACATATTCTGTTCAAAGCATTGACTGGATGAAGGAATATTATTGATGTGTGCTTGAGCTAGCATTAGTGATATAGCTTATTTCACTTGCATATTTTGCTATATTTCTAGTATATTGAGTGTTTATTGAGATTCTTTATAGGTTTATCTTATTCAAGTGTAAATACTTCTTATTATGTGGCTGTTTATAGACTAATATACTCTATTCTAGATTATTCTATTGTATCCACAATGCCTTGCGCTAAATATGTGCAAACATACCACTGAAGAGTATTAAAGCCGATAAGATCAATGTAAACAACCCGTAGAATCAAAACAATCATAAAAAACACTACTGCCCTTCTATCATAGAAGATTATGGGGAAGAGGAGTATGGTCTATATAAGCTCCCTTGACAAAAACATTGTCACTTTGCATGTTTAATGTTGCAGTAACTTCAGGCTCCAGTTGCACAAGGATGACCAGGCTATAAATGCATGCGGGGTGTGCAACGGGATTCACAGATTGAGAAGAGGTGGTACAGTGCATTAATGGTGAATGTGTGGTTTGATGTATGGAAAATGGGCAAATAATATATTTGGAATAATTGGCAAAAATGATTGATAGTGTGCCAAAGCTCATAGTGAGAAGGAAGTAGCTGAATTTGCAGGTGTATTGAAGTGTATGGTCATACTGATGGACAGCTTGTGAATGAAAATCGCATCACTTCCAGACAAGAACTGCTTCTAGAAGTCAACACAGGTCCTTCACAACCAATTTCTGAAGGAACATGCCACAGGAAAATGCATCCTCACTCTTTCCGGGTGGTTAGGTGGCACTCTCTCCCCATCACTATTATTTAAGTTTAATGTCTGCTGGCTCATGCATCTGTTAGCTGATCCATTGGGGCTGGGGTTCCTGCGCTTTCCTCCGAGCGCGTTGGCTGCACAGCAACAATGTATCAGCTACAATTTGAAAAGAGACAATGTCTGACTTCACATGCATTGGAGGAGGCATGTGCTAGTCTTCACCCTGCTAGGACATTCCAAGTGACTTTGGAAGTCCTAGCAGATGGATGGGTTGAACAGGAATTCAGTTTATGCAGCCTTTATTAAAAGCTTTCCTCTGCAGTATCTTACCCCGTGTTGTGGTGGGGTCATGTGCTGGTGGAGTTTTAAATGAAGGCTGAAGCTCTGGAGGCTCCAGACTGGCTGCAGGGGAGCAGGGTGATGAGAGAGTCCACCGAGAGAGCTCTAATCATCGGCAATGAGAGTCAGCCTGTGGCCTCTACAGCCCTGCTCTGTAATTACAGCCCAGCATAGTGTGTGTATATGAGGATATTTGTGTGCATGTGTATGTATAATCATGTCAAGTTTACATTTATATTACAGTAAAATGTCAAAGAGTAAACAAAACATCACATAAAAAGTCTCGCATTGATATTTAAGTGGAGACTAATGGAGGGATGGAAGAAGAGGTGGAATGAGTGGCTCCATAGCAAGAGAGCAAGAAATCAAGCGAGCAAAAGGGTGGAGGGAGGCTTGCTTTACCAGCATTTCACGCTAAACTGCTTTCATGCACCAACTTATTCTGGGTGAAGAATAAGCCTCCAATATTTATGTGTCTGATAATGTATTTTCACATGAGATCAAGGGTTAGAGGCAGAAAGAGCATTTGGAAGCATGAGAGAAATGTTCTCGGTAAGCTAAATCTCCCAGTGCTACAAACAGAACCGTATGCTCATGAACACACAAGCACACACACATGCAGTAATTCAGCAGGGTAATCTTATTGGGAGGCTCCCAAACAGCAGAAATTACAAACCAGAAACCTAATTATCTTTCCGGCTGTCTCAATTACAGATCTTCTACCTCACTCCCATCTACCACATGCGTGTTAAAGACATCTAAATAGAACCAAGCCCTCTTTCCTCTTTGATATGATCTACACTCAAGTTAAAAAAGAAACGAAAGTGTGCTTAAGACCATCCAGCTTCTATGGATTTAACAACAGTGCAAAGATATTTATCACATACACTCACTGGCCACTTCATTATGGACCTTGTATCTACACTCATTGTCCATTATCAGCTCCACTGTGTACAGACTTCAGAAGAGGCTGCCTTCTGGGGTGACAGCCATGCAATTTGATGTAGTATGCGGCGTATGGTCTGAGCACCGACAGGGTGACCCCCACCTCTTCAATCTCTGCAGCAATGCTGACAGCACTCCTGCATCTATCTTTCAAAGACAGCATTTGGATGTGACGCTGAGCACGTGCACTCAGCTTCTTTGGACGACCAACGCGGGGTCTGTTCTGAGTGGACCCTGCTCTTTTTAAACGCTGGATGATCTTGGTCGCTCAGTTTCAGGGTGTTGGCAATCTTCTTGTAGCGCAACAATTTGTCTTTTAAGATCCTCAGAGAGTTATTTGCCATGAGGTGCCATGTTGGAACTTTCAGTGACCAGTGAGCTGTACTACAAAATTGAACACCCCTGCTCCCTATGCACACCTGAGACCTAGTAACACTGAGTCACATGACATTTTGGAGGGAAAATGACAAGCAGTGCTCAATTTGGACATTTAGGG
>BRDA01038908.1:0-11809 GCA_036984385.1 Crenuchus spilurus
TGTACGTAAGGTGCTGTATTGTGCTGCTGTAAGTGAGGTGATGTATTGTGATGCTGTAAGTAAGGTGATGTATTGTGATGCTGTCAGTAGGTGATGTATTGTGATGCTGTCAGTAGGTGATGTATTGTGATGCTGTAAGTGAGGTGATGTATTGTGATGCTCTAAGTGAGGTGACGTATTGTGATGCTGTAAGTAAGGTGATGTATTGTGATGCTATAAGGAAGGTGATGTATTGCGATGCTATAAGGTGATAGGTTGTGATGCTGTAAGTGAGGTGATGTATTGTGATGCTATAAGTGAGGTGATGTATTGTGGTGCTGTAAGTAAGTTAATATGTTGTGATGCTGTAAGTGAGGTGATGTATTGTGATGCTGTAAGTGAGGTGATGTATTTTGGTGCTGTAAGTGAGGTGATGTATTGTGATGCTGTAAGTAAGGTGATGTATTGCGATGCTATAAGTAAGGTGATGTATTGTGATGCTGTCAGTAAGGTGATGTATTGTGATGCTGTAAGTAAGGTGATGTATTGTGATGCTATAAGTGAGGTGATGTATTGTGGTGCTGTAAGTAAGTTGATATGTTGTGATGCTGTCAGTGAGGTGATGTATTGTGGTGCTGTAAGTTGATATATTGTGAAGCTGTAAGTGAGGTGATGTATTGTGATGCTGTAAGTGAGGTGATGTATTTTGGTGCTGTAAGTGAGGTGATGTATTGTGATGCTATAAGTAAGGTGATGTATTGTGATGCTGTAAGTAAGGTGATGTTTTGTGATGCTGTCAGTAAGGTGATGTATTGTGATGCTGTAAGTAAGGTGATGTGTTGTGATGCTGTCAGTAAGTTCATGTATTGTGATGCTGTCAGTGAGGTGATGTATTGTGATGCTGTAAATGAGGTGATGTATTGTGATGCTGTAAGTAAGGTGATGTATTGTGATGCTGTAAGTAAGGTGACATATTGTGATGCTGTAAGTAAGGTAATGTATTGTGATGCTGTAAGTAAGGTGATGTATTGCGATGCTGTAAGGTGATATGTTGTGATGCTGTAAGTGAGGTGATGTATTGTGATGCTGTAAGTGAGGTGATGTATTGTGGTGCTGTAAGTAAGGTGATGTATTGTGGTGCTGTAAGTAAGGTGATATGTTGTGATGCTATAAGTGAGGTGATGTATTTTAATGCTGTAAGTGAGGTGATGTATTTTGGTGCTGTAAGTAAGGTGATGTATTGTGATGCTGTAAGTAAGGTGATGTATTGTGATGCTGTAAGTAAGGTGATGTATTTTGATGCTGTCAGTGAGGTGATGTATTGTGATGCTGTAAGTAAGGTGATGTGTTGTGATGCTGTAAGTGAGGTGATGTATTGTGATGCTGTAAGTAAGGTGATGTATTGTGATGCTGTAAGTAAGGTGAAGTATTGTGATGCTATAAGTAAGGTGATGTGATGTGATGCTGTAAGTGAGGTGATGTACTGTGATGCTGTAAGGTGATGTGTTGTGATGCTGTAAGTGAGGTGATGTATTGTGATGCTGTAAGTAAGGTGATGTATTGCGATGCTATAAGTAAGGTGATGTGTTGTGATGCTGTAAGTGAGGTGATGTATTGTGATGCTGTAAGTAAGGTGATGTGTTGTGATGCTGTAAGTAAGGTGATGTGTTGTGATGCTGTAAGTGAGGTGATGTATTGTGATGCTGTAAGTAAGGTGATGTATTTTGGCGCTGTAAGTAAGGTGATATGTTGTGATGCTGTAAGTGAGGTGATGTATTGTGATGCTGTAAGTAAGGTGATGTATCTTGGCGCTGTAAGTAAGGTGATATGTTGTGATGCTGTAAGTGAGGTGATGTGTTGTGATGCTGTAAGTGAGGTGATGTATTGTGATGCTGTAAGTAAGGTGATGTGTTGTGATGCTGTAAGTGAGGTGATGTATTGTGATGCTGTAAGTAAGGTGATGTATTTTGGCACTGTAAGTAAGGTGATATGTTGTGATGCTGTAAGTGAGGTGATGTATTTTGGTGCTGTAAGTAAGGTGATGTATTGTGATGCTGTAAGTAAGGTGACATATTGCGATACTGTAAGGTGATATGTTGTGACGCTGTAAGTGAGGTGATGTATTGTGGTGCTGTAAGTTGATATGTTGTGATGCTGTAAGGTGATGTATTGTGATGCTGTCAGTGAGGTGATGTATTGTGATGCTGTAAGTAAGGTGATGTATTGTGATGCTGTCAGTAAGGTGATGTATTGTGATGCTGTCAGTAAGGTGATGTATTGTGATGCTGTCATTATGGTGATGTATTGTGATGCTGTCAGTGAGGTGATGTATTGTGATGCTGTCAGTGAGGTGATGTATTGTGATGCTGTCAGTAAGGTGATGTATTGTGAGGCTGTAAGTAAGGTGATGTGTTGTGATGCTGTAAGTGAGGTGATGTATTTTGGTGCTGTAAGTAAGGTGATATATTGTGATGCTGTAAATAAGGTGATGTATTTTGGTGCTATAAGTAAGGTGATGTATTGTGATGCTGTCAGTAAGGTGATGTATTGTGATGCTGTCAGTAAGGTGATGTATTGTGATGCTGTCATTATGGTGATGTATTGTGATGCTGTCAGTGAGGTGATGTATTGTGATGCTGTCAGTGAGGTGATGTATTGTGATGCTGTCAGTAAGGTGATGTATTGTGAGGCTGTAAGTAAGGTGATGTGTTGTGATGCTGTAAGTAAGGTGATGTATTGTGATGCTGTAAGTAAGGTGATGTATTGTGATGCTGTAAATATGGTGATATATTGTGATATTTTAAATATTGTGTTTTTTCGTCAATCACAAAGCATAATGTTGTGATACTCAACTAGTTCTAGAAACATGTATTCATTTATTCACAGTATGAACTAGTAATAACCATTCAACATTCATGAATCAGAATCAGTGCAGAAGTGTTTATGGTACACGGTATTGACCTTTGATATTGCGCTGTTATTGAGGAAGCTGGCCTGTGTGGACTGGTCATTACTTTGGCCGAGTCTGCCACTGGAAGGCTGGACATTTTACTGAAGGATGTGTTGGGTAAAGATTCTTCTGCCTAGATCTGATGACTGTTGAGTAGTGACTGAGTCATGCTGGAACCCTTTTGGACAGTGAAGTGGCTGTATGTTTATCACTGGGCTAGTCAGTAGTGCCTATTGGCCATCTGTGCCATCCTGAATGCCATGCTGGAGAACTTTGCTGGCGTATGATGTAATGCAGCTGAGCCACACGTGATGCTTCTTAATGACTCGTGTCCACATGCTGGGCTGGTTTGAAGCGCTTCTATTTGAACTTTTCTCTTTTGCTGCAGCGTGTTTGAGGGCCGCATTGCTGCGAGACTGAAACTGAGGAGGATAAAGACTACAGAATACATACTAAACACGTCACAGGAGCATCTCTCTCTCTCTCTCTCTCTCTCTCTCTCTCTCTCTCTCTCTCTCTCTCTCTCTCTCTCTCTCTCTGTTCCTGGCAGGGGGTCTGCTGCTGAATCTGCTAAAGCGAATTCAGGATCAAATGGCAGACTGTGTTTCATTTCTGTTTTTTTACAGACCCCTATGAATTATAGCACTGTCAGAGAGAGAGAGAGAGAGAGAGAGAAAGAGAAAGAGAAAGAGAGAGAGATAGAAACAGATTGGGCTGCTGCCAGGTTATGTTTTACGTCTGTGTTGGCATCGCGTGCTTCGGCATCATGCAACAGCAGAAGGTGTCGTATTCATTCAGTCATGATGATGCAGTGTCTCTATATGTTTATGTACATACAGAGTCACAATGAACAGGGATGTGTACTGGCACATGTCTGCAGATAAAGCATGTACACAGGGGTCATGATACATTACATTGTGAAATACAGTAGTAATAGACTAATAAAAAGGGACAGTACACCAACATCAAAAATTCAAAAGAGTCTAATGGCTGAAAACAGATTACAACACTGTCACCTCGTGGTCGCGGGTTTAAACACAACTCAAAATTAACTACAAATATTTGCAAATAAACTACTGATTTTGGTTAAATTTACTTATCTGATGTACATTATTAATATGATTATTCTGCCATATGTGTATCTGGGTATTTTGTTGTGTATCTCATCCTCAGTTTTTCTATTATCAACATTCCTTTGTGTTGTTTATTCATCCCTCATTCCTCCTATAAACTTCCATTCATTTTCATCAACACATAGCAACCACTTGGATTACCATAGAAACAGTCCTGCAACCTACCAACCACTTAGCAACCATGTAGCAACCACCTAACAATATTTTAGCAACCACTTACCAACAGTCTACCAACAACCTAGCAACCACTTAGCAACCAGTTAGCAACTGCATAGCAACAGCCTAGCCACCACATAACAACAACATAACCACTTAACAACAGCCTACCAATCACCTTCCAACCACTTAGCAACAGTCTAGCAACCATGTAGCAACCACTTAGCAACTACATAGCAACAGCCTAGCAATCACATAACAACAGACTAGGAACCATGTAGCAACTGCCTGGACCACTTTAACTGAACAATCATGAGGTGATGAGGTGGTGAGGTGGTGGTTGGGTCTCCGTTCATGTTTGGGTGGTTTGCTGTGGTGTGTCGCTCCAGTGGAGGACTTTCTGTATGCCTGAGTTCTGGGGTGTCAGGTGTTGATTTATATCTCCATGTTTTGGAGGTGACCATCATTCTCCAGAGGGCGGTAGTTGTGTAGTTGTGGGTAGTTGTGGTGATGAACTATTGTGGTGATGATCAGTTATTCTCACAGCCCTGCGAGCAGGAAGACCTACAAATAATTTGAAGGCAAAATGCATTCTTCTCTACAGGGACTAGACAAGCAGTGTGTGTGCATTTGTGCATCTCTGTACGATGAAGGGGTGTCTACAAACCTTTGGACATACGGTGTAGTTCCAGAAGCAGACACACCAGATATAACCAGGCTGATTGAGTCAGAGGAGCACTGGGTAAATTAGATTCAAGCAGCTCATTGAGGTGCAGCATTCGGTGGCGATGAGGTCAAGTCCAATTGAGCCAAAGCCCGGCATGATCTCCACTGAGAGAGAGAACTGAGCTCATCTAACCGAGTTCATGACCTGGATTCATGTGGTGACCATGAGGTGCAGAAGTGGAAGAGTGCTGGATGGCAGGTTTGGTTAAATCTCTTTAATCTTCTGATTTGAAATAGATGTTGTAGTGAGTGAGTGTCTGTAAAGGCAAGAAAGACTTTGTTGTGACTCCTTAACGGGTTTGCAAAGAGGGTCTGTCTCTTTCTCTCTCTCTCTCACATACACACACACACACTAACTCTCTTTCTGGTACAGATGTGGGCAGCAGGACTGTGCCAGCGCTGCCAACTCTGTCTGCGTGCTCTCAGTGTGGGTTTGTCAGTCGGATGCCAGTGTGGCTCTGTGCACTTTCTAAAGGCTGCAGAGGACAATGTGGTGATTCAGTGTGCTGGGCCATTTGCACACTCGAGCTCCTCTGTGTTTGAGTACATTGAACCCCCTGTATTAGACGAACACTGAAGAGTTTTTAACCAAATCTCTTATTTACCACGAGTAGCGTACGGCTCATTACCACAGTCATTTCAGCGTGTTTTCCTGCAGTCAGTAAATGAACAGAAAACTCACTTAAATCGGTTATGATCCTACATTATTTTAACCAACATTGCAGTGATTTGTGATGCTGAAAAATGTGCTGTGATGCGAGCGTTTGATACTGGGGTCTGCAGTTGATCACAGATACAAAGAAAATATAATTTACACATTTTATTAATAACAACAACTATATGTAGGAGCATACAGAGAGGAATCATGAATAATATTGAAGCAAATGTGCATTGATATCTATCCATCACACTGATGCACCGTTTGCTCTTTTTTTTATTTATTCCTGCTTACTCAAAGCTCAAAGTCCTAACATTCACAGGGAATTTACCATCAATTCATGTATGTTGTATCTCAAATACATATTTTACAGGTTTTGTAAGAAAAGTGCAACATTTCATAGTAGTTATATAAAATTTACCATTTTTAAAAAAATGCGTATTATTAGTGCAGACTTGAGCCCATCAAACATCTTTATCATAGAGTCATATGAAAGTCAAGGTTCACAGTCACTGACCAATGTGTTTGCACATTGTCTCAACCCATCTGTATGGAGACACTCACTCACTAGCAGGGCAGTAAACACACATGCCCTGCCAGGGCATCAAACCTAGAAAATCTGGGTCCCTAACCACCAGCTACCCCCAGCCTAGAGTCACTGCACAGTATAGCATCATGTTTAGGTAAAACACAGCTCACTCAACCCTGGAAAATAGTGCCTTAGTTCAGCTTTAGAGCCAAAGTTTCAGAGCTCTTGAGTGCCAGCTTGTCTAATATTTAAATCCAAAATGTCAAAATGGGCCTAATTATAATAGAAGGCTAAAGGCAGGTGCTGAAACTGTGCCCACTCCCTCCAGTTTTAGATGTAAGTCAAAGTGTGATATTTGAAAAGAAATGGTGGACTGTCCCTAATAAGAAAACCATTGTTTGCTTTTCAGGGGTAAATTGGTCTTTTCATCCTTCTTATGTGCATCAATCTTCTATTTCTCAAATCTGAATGGACAGGCTCTCAGAGGGGCTGGCCCATTGTCATCACCGAAATGCTGTCAAAGCTGTTTTCCAGCCTCTGGCATGTGTTTCTCTCTCTCTCTCTCTTCCTCTCTCTCTCTCCCTCTCTCTCTCTCTCTCCCTCTCTGCATGATGCATCCCCCGCTCATTCTGCCCTGGCCACCTGTCTGCCTGTCCTGCTCTCCAGCCAATAGCAGCACTGTGCTCCTTGTGTACTGGAATGAGGCCCCACCCACATCTCTCCTCCTTCTCTTTTCCTTTATCTTCTCTCTCTCTCTCTCTCTCTCTCTCTCTCTCTCTCTCTCTCTCTCTCTCTCTCTTTCTGGTCACTGTTTACAGGCTCCTGTGTCATTTTATTTGTGAGGTTGGTCTCGCTGTCATTTTGCTGTGTGGGTGATTATTTGACATATAGAGCTGATTCCTTCCTCTGTATCTCTCTCTCTCTCTCTTTGTGCACACTCAGCTCTTTCTCAGTAACTGATACACTCATCTTTGTGCTGTTGAAAGTGTGGCTGGACTGAGGCGGTTGTGAGGCTGTTTTTGA
The DNA here is from genome assembly GCA_036984385.1 of Crenuchus spilurus. Taxonomy (NCBI): domain Eukaryota; kingdom Metazoa; phylum Chordata; class Actinopteri; order Characiformes; family Crenuchidae; genus Crenuchus; species Crenuchus spilurus. The sequence continues at coordinate 7,155 of BRDA01038908.1, forward strand.
GGACGTTTGAGGGTGTGCAGAAGGTGATATGGGAAAAATAAAGTAGTGATGCTCAGTATGTATCACCATATTTGATTTTTGTTAGTATGTCGTAAGTTTCACATCAATTAATAAAGTTATGCAAGTAAAATAAAACATTTTATGTGAAGTTTACATTCCAGTCTCATTTGAAGAATTGACAAAGACACAGCAAAAGATTAATTTATGTTTTTTTTTTGTCCAGAAACACTAGTTGCTGCAAATTAAACATGTATTGGTCTGTTCTTACTCTAAATTATCCATGTATGTATGTGTTTGTGTGTGTGTGTGTGTGTGTGTGTGTGTGTGTGTGCACCCAGCGATGGATTGGCGCCCTGCCCTGTGCCCAGTGGGTAGGGCACTAACCGTGACCCTATAAGGATTAAGCAGGTGGGATAATGCAGGGATGGATGGATGGTTTGTTCATCATCAAATTTGAAGATAATTGATGACAGTTGCACGGTATGCAAGAGAAGTGTTTGAGAGAGGAGGTGAGTGAAGAGAAATGAGAGGACATCTGAGGACAGAGATAGAGAGGTATGAAAAGAGGTGCACAGCATGGAAGAGAAGTATCTGAGAGAACAGGTTAATGAAGACAGAAGTTGTTGTGAATCAAAGGGAGAGTGTAGAAAGCATGAATGAAGTGAAGTGAAAGGAGAGCTGAGGAAAAACAGAGAGTCTAGAGAAGAGGTACACAGTATTGAAGTGAAGTGAGAAAGGAGGAGAGTGAAGGAAACAAGAGGAGATCTAAAAATAAGCAGCGAGATGAGGTGCACGGTATGAAAGAGAAGTCTCTGAAAGAGGATTTGATTAAAGAGAAATGAGCAAAGAGCTGAGCAAAAACAGTGAAGAGGTGCACAGTATGGAACAGTAGTGTCTGAGAGAGGGTATGACAAAGAGAAATGGGAGGAGAGCTAAGGAAAAACAGAAGAGGTGCACAGTATGGGAGAAAAGTGTCTGAAAAAGGAGGTGTGACTAGAAATGAGAGGAGAGCTGAGGAAAAACAGAAGAGATGCACGGTATGGAAGAGAAGTGTCTGAAAGAGGAGGTGAGTGACTAGAAATGAGAGGAGAGCTGAGGAAAAACAGAAGTGATGCATGGTATGGAAGAGAAGTGTCTGAAAGAGGAGGTGAGTGACTAGAAATGAGAGGAGAGCTGAGGAAAAACAGAGAAGAGATGCACGGTATGTAAGAGAAGTGTCTGAGAGAGGAGGTGAGTGACTAGAAATGAGGAGAGCTTAGGAAAAACAGAGAAGAGATGCACAGTATGGATGAGAAGTGTCTGAGAGAGGATGTGACTGAAGAGAAATGAGAGGAGAGCTGATGAAAAACAGAAGAGATGCACGGTATGGATGAGAAGTGTCTGAGAGAGGATGTGACTGAAGAGAAATGAGAGGAGAGCTGAGGAAAAACAAAGAAGAGGTGCACGGTATGGAAGTGTCTGAGAGAGGATGTGACTGAAGAGTAAACCTGTTAGGAGTTGGACGGATGGTGCTGAGAGGACGCTTCTCTGTAGGATGTGTAAAGATGTTGTATGTAAAATGTGGAGTTCGGAATGTCACCCTAGTCTAGGAATTTAGAATTGCTGGTTTGTTTATATTAGATTTGTGTTTAGAGGAGACAGCAGAGGTCCTTACTCCACTCTGCTGAGATAAGATGGAGATTTAGGTGGTGTTGAGGCTCCAGTGGAGACAGTGTTTTGTCCTAGCGGTGACGATATGCTCACAGCGGCTAACTGTGATGTAATCTGTCATGATAATATCACTCAGCTGAAGTCAGCATTACAGTGCAGCTTCATGGTGAGTTACGTCACATTTCACACTGCTGTGCACATGATTCTCCACTTTAAAATAAACACCAGTGATGCTTTCACACACTGTCTGATTTACCTGTGAGTCTGCACAACACCCCAATTTCTCACTCAGCATAGTGTGATCTCTCTCTCTCGCACACGCACACACAGTGTCTCAAAATACACTCAATTAAACACGGATGACTCAGGCAGGTTACAGTTCTTTTTATGCATTAGCTGAAACCATATGGTTCTCAGTGAGATTAAAGGAGTGACGATTAATCAGGTGCTTTATTAAAGCTGCCACTGTTAAAAAAGCACACACAACATGCAACAATCAGCCATAACATTAACACCACCTCTGTATCTCCACTCATTCATTTTAGCTCTACTGACTATACAGATGCACTGCCGACTACAGTCCAATTGTTTCTGTTTACCTTCAGTTTTTCAGTGGTTAGGACCCCCCACAGGGCTGGTGGATCATTCCCAGTGACACTGACACGGTGGTGGTGTGTTAGTGTGTGCTTTTAAAAACCTCAGTGTCGCTACTGGTGTGAAAATAGTGAAAGTGTACCTGTATGGTCAGTAGGGCTAAAATGGACAATGAGCAAAGATACAGGTATGTGTACCTAATGAATTGGCCAGTAAGTGCAGTTGTATGAAAGCTCATAAATTTCAACATGGTGTCATACCCTTCAAATCAACTCTCCCTCCCATCTCTTTGTTGTGGAATTTTTCGGGCTTCAATTACAAACTATTTATATGATTTATGCGAGAGACTTGCCTTTAAGGACTGTATAAGAATGTAACCAAATTACAGTTAACAAAACCATTTAAATACCAACCTGGTTGTTTGACTTTAAGAAATGTGACTGAACTGATAACCATATTTGACAAATCACAGCTGACAGTGATGTGAGTTTATAAAATATCAGTCATCCATCAGTTATTACAATATTGCTTATCTCAGTAAAGTCTGTATCAGTATTGTTCACAGATTTTTCATTATCAGTTAGGCTGATATGCACACATACATGGGCATGCACACCCTGCAGCACATCATCCAGTCTCAGGGCAGAAGCTCCATTCATCAGAAGCAGGCTTGGCCAGCTAAAGGGCCCCTCAGGGCCTCCATTTGGTGCTTGGGCCCAAAGCCGGCTTTCTAAGACACCACAGCCACTCCCCCACTCAGTACTCACACAGACAGAAGTAGGTCTAGAAACCTCCAGCATCACCACAGAGCCCAGCTAGCCAAAATAAGTGGACTATTTGTCCTGTTTGATTAACAGGATTCTGCTGTGGAAACCTGAACTGTACAAACTTTATTACAGAACATTTCAGTCATTCTCGTCATTTTTAAAGGGCACATCATCACATGTAAGGTGAGGTTCAAAACAGATAGTGAGCAGAGATACATGGATATGAACAAAAGACGTTTACTACACAAACAGGGATGGTCCAAAGACATAAGCCAGTACACAATTCAAGGTCAATAACCAAGCCAGGATAACATGAGGCAATAAGGCTAAGCAGAAAAATAGTCAGTAAACACGCAGAGGTCAGAGAACAACAAACGAACAAAATAACAATAGAGAGCACAGGCCCCGGCTACTCTAATGATAATCTTAGAAACAAGGCTTAAGGCTAACTAGGATTACAGTGCCTCACAAAGCTAAATGCTAACAGGGCAAAGGCAGACTGTGATGCCCAATAAGGCTAAAGGCTAAAACAACAGACTAAGCAAAACTAGAGCATAAGCTAAGCTAACTGGCTAGGCTAAACTACAGCCATTTTGATTTTGTGATGCTAAGCATGAGAACTTCTGCACAGATCAGAACAAATATGTGTGATAACTACAACCGCAAACCAGAACAAGTTGGGACAGGATGTACATTGACTTTTACTTCATTGCAGACAATATGAACCCAAGATATTTAATGTTCTGTTTGGTCAGTTTCATTTTATTTAATATATGTCCATCCATGCAAATGCCAGGACAGTAAAGCATTTACCCATTTGTAATGTTGTCATTCCTTCTCACAACACTTAGAAGATGTTTAGTCACCGAGGACACGAAATGATGAAGTGTTTCAGGTGTTATTTTGTCTTAAGGTGTACAACAGTACAGGGTTGTCATTTTTAAATTTTCCAACATTCTCTATTGCAGACAGCTCCCTGCTGAAAAAAAAAGCACAGACCAGCATGATGCTGGACTTGGTGACCAGCGTTTGTTGTGTTTTGAACATGTTTTTGCTGGTCTTTGCTGGGGATGCTGGTGACCAGCACATGCTGGTCGTTGCTGGGCATCATGCTGTTCGTTGCTGGGCATGCTGGTGACCAGCACATGCTGGTCATTGCTGGGCATCATGCTGGTCGTTGCTGGGAATGCTGGTGACCAGCACATGCTGATCTTTGCTGGGCATGCTGGTCGTTGCTGGGCATGCTGGTGACCAGCACATGCTGGTCTTTGCTGGGCATGCTGGTGACCAGCACATGCTGGTCTTTGCTGGGCATGCTGGTGACCAGCACATGCTGGTCGTTGCTGGTTTTGGATGGTAGTGACTAGCGCATGCTGGTCTTTGCTGGTTTTGGATGGTAGTGACCAGCGCATGCTGGTCTTTGCTGGGGATGCTGGTGACCAGCACATGCTGGTCTTTGCTGGTTTTGGACTTTGCTAGGGATATTGGTGATGACTTGTAGTTTTATGCATTTCTAACTGTTAGCTGACCATGACATTACATATATTAATTACAAACCGGATTCCAAAAAAGTTGGGACACTAAACAAATTGTGAATAAAAACTGAATGCAATGATGTGGAGATGGCAAATTTCAATATTTTAT
>BRDA01038914.1:0-19565 GCA_036984385.1 Crenuchus spilurus
CAAATGAGGGTCAGGACTACCAGGCTACAGAAAAGCTTTTTCCCACATGCCATCACTCTCCTGAACAGTTGACACTATTACAATATAACACTATAGCGTCTGGTCTCTACCTCCCTGCACTTAAAACACAACTACACACTACCTGTATTGTGACTTTTGCACATAAATGCTGCAACCAGCACCTTAATATATTTGAACTGTGTACATTTTATAATTTATATGACCACTGTGTGTGTGTGTGTGTGTGTGTGCGTGTGTGTGCCTTGTGTTAACCTCTGCACTATGAGCCTGTAACCAAAAGCAAATTCCTTGTGTGTGAGCATACATGGCCACTAAAGTCTGATTCTGATTCTGATTCTGTTTGTTAATGGACTAATATCTCTTCTCCTAGATGCTCTTAAGGAGAACATTTGGAACAAGTTGCTCAACCTGAAACAGCTCCAGCACAGTGTGGCCCACAGTAAGGTGCCTCAGTTTATGATGGAGCTGTACACAGCCGCGGTTGACCCAGACAGTCCTTTGCAGAAGAGGAACAGTCTGGGCGGGAATGTGGTGAGAAGTTATGCAGGTAGGTTGAATTCATCCATCCGCAGTGCTGCTTTACAGAATAAACACAGGCCTGTATGTAATGAACTATTACAGGGAATAAAGCATCGTTCTCTCAATTTCAGTGAACAATAGCTATTTATTTGATACTGTTTATTAATTTAGCTTATTTGGAGGGAAAAAACATATAATATATAATCTTATGTTATAATGTACAGTACCAGTCAAAAGTTTGGACACCTTCTCATTCATTGGTTCTTTTTATTTGTCCTATATTGTAAATAAACACTGAAGTCATCCAGACTGTGAGTGAACACATAATGAGTCATGTAGTAAACTTAAAAGTGTTAAACAAACCAAAACATGTTTTAGATTTTACTTCAAAGTAGACACACAACTGATGTCTCAAACACATTAAGAGGCAAGAAATGCAAGTCATGAACTCTTGACAAGACACAGCTGTTAACTGAAAGGCCGTTGCTATGGGCCCCAAGGCGGTTGCTATGGTCCTCAAGGCGGTTGCTATGGGCCGCAAGGCGGTTGCTATGGGCCTCATGGCGGTTGCTATGGACCTCAAGGCGGTTGCTATGATACCTAAGGTGGTTGCCATGTCTCTATGTGAAAATGAATGGGAAGAACGAGGGATGAAAAGATGACAAAAAGAGAAGTGCGGGTCAGTATGGCCCTGCGCTAGAGCTCTGTTATCTGTCCTGATGGAGTACATGAATGTTGGTGGCTGTTGGGACACAGAAACTCTGTGGTTTGAGTGTATGTGAAAATGAATGGAAGTCAATGGGAGGAACGAGGGAAGAAAAGATGACAAAAAAAGGAGTGCGGGTCAGTATGGCTCTGGACTAGAGCTCTGTTACCTGCCATGATGTAGTATATCAATTTTGGTTGTTGTTTGGCAAAACGAAGCCTGGAAATTGATATGGGTGAAAATGAATGGAAGTCAATAGGACGAAAAAGGGATGGCAATAAAACGACAAATAAATGAGTGCGGGTCAAAACAACAGTGAATTTGTGCTCAGGGGCCTGCCCTGATATAGTGTATTTGAAATGGTGCGAATCTGTCAAGCAGAAGTACAGTAGATGAGCATGCATTTTTGCTCCCCATTCATTCTCTATGGGAAAAAAAATCCCAGATTAAGGAAGTTTTTTGGAAAACCGCAAATCCGATCAAAATTCTGTATACGAGCTCGGATCAGACAATTGGACCGAACAATCTGGAGTTGGAACGGTGTCGATATCTTGAAAACTGCGGGACAAGAAGCGCGTCAAAAATCCGGCGGAAGAAGAAGAATATATGAAAATCGAATAACGGTAATACATAATATTAATAAAACATACCGGTAATAATAATAATAATAAAATTTGTGCCCAAACGTTTGACTGGCACTGTATATGTGCTGACACTAATTGTTATACAACCCCAAATTCCGGTTGGGATGTGATGTAAAATGTAAACAAATGTAAATAAAAACAGAATGCAATGAACTCATCGACCCAGATTTTAACTTATTTAGAACTTTAGATGGGACAGGGTCATGTGAATATAGCTGTAAGTATAAAATAAGCACATATTCTCTCATAATCTTCTTTCTCTTGTCATCACAGGCCGGTCACATGGAGCGTTTCACTTCTTTAACTTAACATCCTTTGGTTGGAGTGAAAAGGTCACCAGAGCTGAGTTTCGCTGGTTTCGGCGTGAACAACCATTTTTGCTGGGACATCATTTCTACAGAGCAAGTATTATTGCACTACACCAACAAACCCAAAACTGCTAAATATGAAGCTGTAGATACTATGTCTTTCAGAGCATTGCTGTGAGAATTTGATAGTATTCAGCCACAAGAGCACTAGTGAGGTCAGGATATTGCATGATAACCACCAGCACCTCATCCCCAACTCCACCAACTTATCCCAACAGTACTGGATAGAGCAGAGAACACTGCTCTGCTGCTTTTTCAATATTCAAGAAAAAACTGACATGTATAATCACAATTTACTGCAAAAAAAAAATCAATATTTTAACAACACACTACATCTTTAGATGCTTTTTAAGCACAAATATGCAAACCTCCCATCTCTGCTGCATCCCTGGCCATGCCCCTGCTTCATCTATGTCATCGTCTTTGTCCTGGTGTTCCATGTTTGTTTACAATGGCAACATATGTTCACGAGGCGTCTGGTCGCTTTTTTCCACTTTGCGTCATGTGTCCACATGCTCTGTTTGTTTATGTCTACCATGTGTCTTGCTCATGTCTCCACCCCCCAAGGTACATCATGTCAATACACAGCCCTGATGTCTCATTACTTCTCATTAATGTTCGCTATAAAGCCTCCCTCACATGTCACAGTCTTTATGATTCTTTGTACGTCATTCAAATTTAATTAATGTCGCCACATGTACAGTATGTGTACCGTTTTTTGTATGCAAGCCATAGTCCAGTGTTTGTTTTTGTTTCATAGCCACAATGTTTGTTTCAGTTCAATCAATAAAAGTCATGTCTGTTCTGTGTCCTCTCTTCTGCATCCACATTCAGATGACAAATCTTATTTATCTACAAAGATGCTTTTTTGTAGAAAAAATTTAAATCCAAGAGGCAGGTGCAGAGATCATCTGTCAGCCATTTTTGTTTACAATGTACTTTGTTGCACTTGCATTTCTTGGCAAGCAGGTGGCAAACAGGGTTTTTAGTAAAATAACTATAACAAACTGAAGATATTAACTTGAAATACATGAAAGGGTTTAAAAGAATAAATGCATGTTTATAGCGTGAATGTTCCTGATATAAATGTGGCACAGTGAGTACTGATGGTATTGCTTTGCTGAACTGTAGGTTGACTTATACGAGGTGCTGGATGGCCGAGTGAAACCCTGGCGAGGAAATCTGATAGCCTCGAGGTTGTTGCCTCTAAATACTACAGGATGGGAGGTGTTTAACATCACAAACACAGTAAGTCACAGCGAGTTTCCTGGGATTATTTTCCAGATACATGGCAAAAGCTAAAATCTACAGTGTCAGTTACTGATCAGACTTCGGGTTTTGTGATATTTTGATACCGATTATAATTGTGATATTTAATTATCAGTGTCATATTACTAATGCACATATGATAATATTGTAATTAATTTACAATCATTTAAGTAATGAAGTTGCTTTTATTGTGCACGTGTATAGTCATGGTTGCCAAGTTTTTACCATGCTACTGAATGTAACAGATTTTCACAAAAAAAGGACTATAAACAAATTTAGAGCTAATTTTGACTGATTTGCATTTGTATTATTATTTTGTTCAAATTTTTGTAGAAGTTGTGATAATATCATCAGAAAGGAGTTTTATGTGGTGCCCCTCTCCCCAAATCAGGCCCTGTGCAGACCTCCTACAGTGGTGCATCACCCATGTTTTGGCAAAAAGACCCTTTGCAGAGCCTTTTACAGAGTAGTTGAGATAACAGTTGGCCAATCACAGAGCAGGACAATTACGTGTACCATTTACACATAGCAGGTGGACTTTCAAAACTTACTGTCTCAAATTCATAACAGGCAACCAAATGGATTCTCAACAGCGGCATGAACAATGGCATTCTTGTGGTTTCTACTTTGCCATCAGGACAGTGGTTTGAAACAACCCCACAAACAGGAGGAGTAATGAAGTCAGAGGAGAACGATGCCTATTTGGTTATCTACTCAGACGACGGTCGAGGTAAGCATAACACTGCACAAGGCCAAATGCTCCATCATGAGCTCGTCAAGCTTTTGTGGTTTGGTTTTGCCTATTACATTTGGAGAATCCTAAACAATACAGTGGAGGTTTAAGAGGGCAAACTCTTAAAAAGAGATGGTTCTTTAAAGGTTCTTTGCCAACAAAAATGGTTATATAGAGATCCATGAACACTCAAACCCTTTGCATGTCTCTGGATAAAACTGAAATTCCGCAAAAACACTTATACAGTGCTGTGAGATTTAATCCTTGAAACAAAACTAAACATACCCCGGAAACCTGAAAGGGTTTATTTTTTAATGTATATAGCTTGAACCAAAACATATTTTTAGATTCTTGTGAGAGAAGCATAAATAACCAGAGACACAATTGTGATTTATATGATAACAACATAATTCCACACATGCCAGTAGAGGATTCACTGCCAAGAATTGTGTGAAAACACCCATTTGGTTTCTATAAACAAAGAGCGCTCACATAAAAAAAGACCTCTCACCTGAGTGTTCACACCTATCTCATGAATAGCCAATGTAGGAATGAGTGACTCAGTAGAACAGAGTGTCATCTCACATTAGTTAAGCTTTAGAAATAAAACTGCATACAATTTCTAAAAACTGTAATGACAAATGTGTAGCTAACACCTCTGTTTATTAACATTATTAAATGTGACACAAAAAATGGAAAGAAAATGGGACATAAAGGTCAGAGTGTGAAGGAAGTAGCTGAATTTGCAGGTGTATGGAAGCGTACAGTTATACAGGTCTACAAGCAGTGCGAACAATCCCACTCTATTAAAAAGCAGACATGCACTGATAAACTAATTCAATCCAAAAAGGGTATATTGATGAAATTTTAAAACAATTTTAGACTCTCTATTATAAGTCTATTATGTACCTGTATGTTCTCATTACCCAGGTTCCATCAGTGGACCTCTGAAAACGTTTCAAACCAAAATCTCCAACCAGACTGCAGGGCGAGCCCGAAGGAGCACCCAGAGATCGCTGCATGACCTCAAACAGTCTGTACCATGTCAGAAAGTGCCCCTCTACGTGGACTTTGCTAAGATTGGCTGGTCTGGGTGGATAATATCACCAAGAGGCTACAACGCCTACCACTGTGTTGGCTCATGCCCGTTTCCACTTGGTGGGAGTTTGCGAGCGACAAATCACGCCATTGTACAGTCCATAGTAGATGCGTTGAAACTCTCAAACAAGATTGAGCAGCCATGCTGTGTCCCAGATGTGCTTCACCCAATCAGCTTATTGTACTTTGACGACGAGGAGAATGTTGTGCTCAAACAGTACGATGACATGGTGGCAGTTAGCTGTGGTTGCCACTGAATGTTGTTTTTTCTTATGTGGAATATACTGTAAACCATTGTTCATTGGCATATGTTTTTTTATGTATTCATAGGACTGGACATAGGTCAATAAATGGACTTTGTGTTGGAACAGAAAGCAAGAATGTGTGTGTGATTATTAGAAAAGCTACACACAAAAATGGCTCTGTCCTTGGTCCTCTGTTATTTATTTACATATTACCTATAGGTAGCATTATTCATTCTTACGGCCTCCATTTCCACTCCATTTCACTCTGTCTACACTGTTGTCTTGTGTACAGGAATTAACCAACTGGCTGAATACAAATTTTCTTAAGCTCAATGCCAATAAAACTGAATTTCTGATTGTTAGTTCAAAGTCTGGCATCTCAGCCTACAAAGACTCCATCATCAACATAGATGATACCACTGTCACCTTATCTTCTAATGTTTTAAATCTGGGAGTCATAATTGACCCTACACAGTAAATCTGCCAGTGTTAAATCAACACTAGAGTCTATATAGTGACTCTCAGTATTAATTTAACTCTAATAGTGTTGATTTAACACTGGCAGATTTACTGTGTAGTCTCTGCTTTGTATCACACATTAAATCTCTAACCAAGTTCACATTTTTTTATCTTTGCAACATCAGCAGGCTTCGGCCCCTGCTTTGTTCTAAAGACTCTGAGGTTCTGGTGCGTGTTTTTGTTACCTCACAACTGAATTACTTAATGCTCTTGTCTACAGCTTACCTGCCAAAACTTTACATCCTATTCAGTATATTCAGAACTCTGCTGCCAGAGTCTTAGTCCAATCTTAGGCCAGTCCAATCCACTGGTTACCTGTGTCTGAACACATACACTACAAAAGCCTTCTGCTGACCTATAAGGCCTTAAATGAATTAGCTAAATCCTATTTTTCTGCTTTCTTACAGCCTCATGCTTCTCCGCTGTCACTTAGGTCCTCTAATTCTGCTCTTCTGGCTGTTCCAAAGTTTAGACTGTCCACTATGGGAGGTAAATCTTTCAGTGTTCCTTCTCCTACCCTCTGGAATGCCTTGCTCTAGATAAGATGGGAAGATTAGACTCTACAGATTCAGGAGATGTTTGAACTGTATTCTGTGATGTATTATTCCAAAGATCTTCATAGAAACAATAAGAAAATTGAGCAAGGTTTGGGTTCCATGAGTTACCCATGAGATGGGATAGATGAATATAGACTGTATATTAATTAAGATGTTTTATTGGAATGGTTTACATCACATGAAGCCAACTCTTTAGCTCTATCATTCATTCCAAAGTCCACTCAAAACAATGGTATTGACAGCTATTTTAATATACAACATGTATCAAAATAACCCGGAGAAGCGCTATTGTTATTGGAACAATAACTCTATTCTAATTCAAAAAAATCATTACAAAACAGTCAATGCCTCAGGCAGCGAGGAAACTAATTTTGTTGTTTGAAACATTTACAAGTCATCTGTGATCATTACAGAACATATACATGGACAATTAACACCATGTCATACCAGCATGCTGTTTTCGAAAGCCTTATTAAAAAGGAAGCTCAAGGAAAAAGCAAGATTAAATGCCTGAATTCAGACATACTCTAATTCAAGACCGTTCACTGGTCTATAATAGTTTCATCTGTTAACACTGTTATTTCCTTCCTCTAGTAAGTGCTCATGTGAGGCGTGTTCAGTCTCAATGTAGGGTTGTCCACTTGCTTTGAGTTTTTGATAAATGTCCTCCCGCTTTTCCATTTCACGGGATTCAAACACCTCCAGTTCTTCAGGGCTCACTATCGAGTGTAATTTGACAGCAGATGTCTGTGCTGGTATTGATGAGACAGGCATTGGGACAAAGCCATGGTACAGCACAAGTGGGGGTGCATTCACAACTTCCATAGACTGTGCCTGTGGTACACCTCCTTCGGAAGACTGAACTGGCAGTTGAACGTAACTTCCCGTCTCTGGATCAAAGAAGGTTTTTGTCTTGACCTGCACTGGCATGTCTACCACAAAATACTGTCCTGAATCAGGATCCTGCAAAAGCTTCCTTTGGGTCATCGGAAATGACTGTGTTACAATACTGGCTGCTGTCGGTGCATAAGCATGTTCAATGCTGTTCTGATGCAAAAGTGCTTTCTTCGTAGTGCACAGTTTCTTTGGTGCTTCACTACTCATTCTGTCATCAATGCTAGGCAACGTATATTCTAGTTTACTTCTCAAAAATCTGTCCAAACTCTGAGCCCTGCGATCCAGTTTATCCGGTTGGTATTTCATGCTGGTACGACCCAGTCTTTCACATGGAGCCTCCAGGCTCATGACCTCACAAAGATGATTTTGTTCCAATTTCTCTTCAATTTTCTTCTGATTGATGCAGTTCTTTGCATGGGCTTTGTTACTCAATCGACTTTCATTACTACCATCTTTCTGCTGACTTTGGCTCTCTAGATCTCTGTGCTGTCTGCTACCATTGTCAGTCTTTGACAAAAGTACATCATTGCTGGTTCCTCCAGTGCTTTGGTTATCAATGTTATGTGTTCTGTTACTGAGTACTTTGTCACTGCTCTGGTGCCTCCTCTCAGGTTTGTGATCAGCATTTTTCTCACTGCTCCGGCCTTTACGCTCCGATTTGCTTTTGGCCTCTGCTTTCTGGATTCTTCTTGAGGTCAGCTTCATAGCACGGCGCAGAGCTTTCTCTGTCTTTGGTGGGACAACCGGAGGCTTAGTCTGAACCTGGTTCTCATTGCCACTGCAGGCAGATCCGGATCTCTCACTTGGTGCTTTAGAGTCCTCTGTGTCTTCTGTAGGTGCATTCTCCTCCATGGTATCTCCTGTACTTGTTGCACAGCTCTCTATCCCCTCAGAGCTCACAGCAGATTGCATCTCATCCTCTTCAGGCACTGTGAGACTATCCAACTGCCCTTTCCTTTCCCTCACTGCAGTAAACTGAGAGGATAAGAGAAGCAGAGATGATGATGGGTTGGGCTGGGGGCTTCTGGCAGGAGTGGAAGGTGGAGTTGGAGAAAGTATGATTGGACTTTGCACTTCTACACATTCCTTGAAGAGATCTTCCTCACCCCTGTCAGATCCACTTAAGCTGTCCCTAGGAGACCATGGCTGGGTAGTTTCTATGACCCTTTTATGCAAGATGGGCCGTACTGTTTTTGTAACAGGGCAAACACTAAATGTGTTGTCTTTCACTTTGAATAAAACAGGTTTGCCCAGTGTAGGAGAAGACACGTTGGATTGACATGATGGTGTTAGATTTCTGGCAGATTCTATCAAACAGCGCACCCACCCTCCTTTATCCATATCACTCGGGGGAGAGATGACCCGATCAAAAATACTTGCTTCACCTTCAGGTTTGCTAAAATTTTGGATAATTTGCTCCACACTTTCTTCACATTTTCTTGCTTGACTTGTCAAATCAACTTCAGTCTCTTCTGTCTGAGGTGAAAAAAAGGAATTTGAGAGTTGAACATCTGCAGGTGATGATGGTTTAGATTGTTTAAGAATATCATAAACTGTGATCGCACATGATTCTGGCGGATCTTGTGTTTTTTTGCTAGACTCTCTCACAAATTCGCTGTCAGGTTCTAACTCTTCTGCATCAGACTTCCCCAAAAATCCCCTTAAAATGTCTGTATTGTGATCACTGCATTTGCTTTGGTTGTCATCCAGTTCCTTCAAACCTTCTGAAATACATTCTGTCTCCTTTTTAGTTATATCCTCTTTGTCATCTTTAATGTTTGTTACAATCTGTACATCTTTTTCAACACTGTCACATTCTCTAAGCGACTCTTTCTCGTTCATCGCTGGTACTTTTTCTGATTCCTTGTCTGAATACATCCCAGTACCTTCAAGTTTTGTTGAAGCAGCTTCAAGTTCAGAAGTGTTTTGAGTGGTTTCTTTTGGCTTTATTTTGTCTTTTTTAGAGTTGTCCTTGGAAGATTCTTCTTGGGTCCAACATTCATGAACATGTATACTTGGCACAACTTTCTCTTTGTTAAATTTGTCCTTGAGGGATGACACATGTCCTCTTACCGGTCCTCTTTCCTTTGGTAGATTAGATTTCACTTTCTTTTCCTCTCTACTTATTGATTCTTCATTTTTTACTAGTGTTTCCACTCTCTGTCTAACATCTTCCTTTCTTTCTGTTTCACATACTTCTCTCTCTTCACTTTGAGAACTTGCTCTCCCTCTTCTAGGAGGAACTTCTGGTTTGTAAAACTTGTTCCTCTTCTGAACAGCTGACCCCTCAACACCTTGCCTGGTTTGCTGACTGTCAGTATTGGCAACTCTTGAGCTGTCTTTCAAGAGGCTTATATTTTTAGGCTCAGACAGTTTTTCTCGAAGTTCAGTTACCTTATCCTTTGGCTTGACATTATCAGTCTCACATTGTCGATCACGTCTGCCAGATCTGTCTCGCTCTGTATACTTTATCTGTCCAGCTGCATGCTGGCTGTACTCTGCAGCACCTTCCTGCTTAGAAGGTCCAGCTAAATTTACCTCAGCCGCATGTCTTTTACCATGTTTGGTGTCTCTGTCTGACATACTTTGAACAATTTGGCTGCTCAGTTTAAAATCAGAAATCCCCTTCTGACCTCCTCTTCTGTCTTTTGTAGCACTTTCAAATTTATCCTTCTCACTTGTAGTTGCCTGCTTATAGTGTTCTTGGCTGACTAAATCTTGCTGCTTAACATAATCTTTATCACTACTTTGACTTTGCTTTTTCCGTTGCTCACGCTCAGCTATCACCTCCTCCAAAGCCATTTTTGCTAGCTCATATTTATCTATTACCACATTGTCTTTCTTTGGAGCAACATCTGACTTGGTGGCTACCACTTGTTTCTTTGAAGTAAACATTGCCCGTTTTGCAGATGTGTTTCCTTTCATGGAAAGAGCATCATTACTGGTTGCTCTTTGTTCAGTGCAAGCAGCCAAAACATTAATTGAGGTCATGTAGTCTTGCGAATCATAGGCATCATCATGTTTCCTCCCCTTACCTTCTGTACCTCCTGATTTTCTTGATAGAACATCATCATTGTTATCCTTCACCACATCTCTTCCTATAGAAGATACCTCTGTATTCTCCTCATCATCATCATCTCCACTCACATACCGCTGACTTTTGATGTAGCTGTTCTGTCTTGCTGAAAAGAAATGTTTAGGTTTGGGTTCCTTTGTCAGATATTCCTTATCTTCAGTAAGTCTTTGCTCTACCTTGCCTGTTTCTCCCGTGCTTGGTTTATCTAAAGTTGTGCAACCTGAAGGTGTCAGTGCTTCTGGTTTTGTGTTGTGCTTCTTTGAAAGTGCAAGGGGATATTTTTCTTTTAGAGATGCAGAATTAACATTCTCAATCCGCCTATCAATTGCTTTAGTCTTTGCACAGTTCAAAAGGGTACATTCAATATTTGTGTCACTGGGCTTGTTCAGATGTTTTTGTTCCAGTTCTTTACCATCCTTCTCAGGCATGTGATCTATGTTCTGTTTAGTGACTTGATCTGTGGTTGGTTGAGAACCAGGAATGCCTGGTGTTTGCATGGTTTTAGCATCAGATTCTATTGGACTAACTTTCCGGTACAAATTTAAAGATGGGTATGTGGCTTTGTTAGCCATTGGGCTCTTGTTTGTCTTCAGAGGAGAACCTCTGCTTCCAGACTGCAGTAGGCTTAGTGCCAAGTAGTCATCTAGCAGACTCCCATGTACATGTCCACTGGCAGGAGAGTTGTGTTTGTCTGCAGTCTTTGGAAGAAGATCCTTTGGAGAGACATTGGCTGGTGATGTGGTTCTCGCATCTGGTGTGTCTAGAACTTCCTCACAATTGTTGGTAACAACTTGTTCAATCAGGGGAGACAGTTTATTTTGCTCTGCTAAATCTAAAGCTTTGAACTTCGGTGGGCTGTACATTGTCTTCACTCGTTTTCTGTTGTCCTTGAGATTGAAGAGAAGACTTGACGCTTTGGATTTGTAACCTTCCCGTTTGATCTCAGGTGATGGCCGCAACTCTGTCTCAAGAAGTGGTGGAAGATCAAGGCTGGAAGGTGAGAGAACAGCTTGATGTATTTCTGAGCTTCCTGTTCCCTGTCTGGAGGGTATGACCGGAGTTAGCAGTTGTAAAATGCTAAATGGGGTTGAACTTGAGGAGGTTTCTTCTTCTGTTGTCCTAATTTCTTTTCTATTTGAAAGTACACCCTCTTCTCCAGCCTTTGTTCTTTCACATGCAGGAGAGCTCATAAGAGCCTGAACCACAGGGGCTGCACTTTTTGCCCTACTCCTGTTTTTCCTCCAGGGGGCACTGGAGTCCCCTTCAGACTGACATCTCTGCTCAGAGCTGCAGGAGGAGAGCAAAACCTGAGTCCTGGTATGAGGTTCAGTCTGATTCAGCTCAGTTTTCAGAGTCTGTGCTGTAGGTTGTGATTCCTGAGGTTCCAGCCTATTTTGAAGAACTGGAAGTGATGTGTTGCGGCACATGTTCCCTTTTCTTGACTCTGGAACATGTAATGTGTGTGACATGGTTAGTTTTTTGTAAAGTGGGGAATCGTACCACTCAGGTGAGCCATTGCTTGGGAAAATATCTATGTTCATGTCTATGTTATCCAGCCCAAATAGAAATTTATTGCAATCCCTCCAAGACTGGAATGGGCTAAATTCACTGTGGAGGAAAAAGTTTTTGGAATTCAGTTTTCTTAGCTTACTGGATTTGCCATGTTTACCTTTAGTTGAATTGAGTTGACTTGGGGTCGAAATATCTTTGGGTGTTTTATTGTCTTTTTCAGAGTGTTTAAGATGATTCTTAACCTGGGAACATTGTCCATCAACATTGTTTTGACAGTCTGTAGAAAATTCTGATAGCTCCCTTTGGATGCTAAGCAGTGCTGATTTGTCCCATGAGTCCCCGTTCATGATCTTGGCTGCATCTCCATTCTTCATAGCTGCAAATGCACTGAACAGTGATGCATTGTTATTGATTTGCCATGCTGTGTCATGTACACCATTGGGAGGATGAGCTCCATGCTTCTTGAAAGTCAGGGGAAACTTCTCTTGAGTCTTTTTTGGTACCTCTTCAGCTAGTGGCTTGTGACAGCTTATTGGGGATGGTGAGAACTCAGAGTCATTATAGATTGCCTCATCGCCGATGCACAGGCTCTTAAAGGCGCGGTCTGTGAGGTTCATAACCTCTCGATCTGTCTCGTCCATGAAGCTATCCAGGTAGCAGAGGTGCTGCGTGTTTGCTTTATGGCCCACATGCCGTTTCTCTAGGCAGTTCATGGTGGATGTGTTCTTCAGGCTGGTTTCAGTAACATCTCAGGTGGCCATGACCAGAATTTTACCTCATGACTCGGCTATAAAAATAAAAAAAGACACATGAGGTTAATTAGAGCCTATTTGAGAGCCTATAAGATAAGCACTTAGCCATGTTGTGGATAAGTACAGTGATGTGAACCTCACCATGCCAAACACAAGCTATTTATAGACAAGGGCGGATGTCTTTCTGCCTTTCCCAACACACAAGCCATGTGTACTAGCCCTGACTACAAGCTTGAAGATAAGACCTGCCCAAAGTTGCATGTTGCTAGACCATTATTTTTGATAGATAAGTAAATATATTCAGTCTGTTTGCTGCAAACCAAATTCTAGGACTACAGATTAAGCTTTGTGTAGTCTTAACATTCTGTATTCTCCCCTGTCCTATGGGTCAAAAGGACCTGCCTTCACTAAACCCCTAAAATAATGTACAGCTTAATAAATTTTGCATTAAGAATCCATTTTTTATTCATTACAGACTTAGCAATATCTGTTTTTTATCTTTAACAGTGCCGAAAGATTGTATTTATTCAGTGGAAACATGCCTGTCGTAGTTGTCAAGCTTTGTTATTATTATTATTATTATTATTATTATTATTATTATTATTATTAATAATAATAATAATAATAATAATAATAATAAAGGCTATAATGAATAAGCAGGGTGCAGATGTCTTGAAAAATCCTAAAGTTTCAAGTTAAATAAGATAATTTAGGGGGTCTTCCTCAACTGTTAACCATGGTGGTGGATAACCGTTTTGACCCTTAAGACATCTCAAAGCTTAATGAAGTTCAGGCTGTCCTGTCATCACTCAAATCATGATGGATTAACCTGGGACCCTTTAGCAACACCACATCATAAGTTTGGTTCTCGCTGATAACAGGGAAGATTCTTAAAAACACAGCTATTCAATGTGCAGTTGAGCTAACCTGGCATGTCGTATGTTAGGTAACCTGATAGAACTCCAGTGCTGACTGGAGACAAATCCCTGCAGAAATTTATGAACCAACAAGTAGCCAAAATGATTTGGACGGCACAACATTTTCCAGTGCTCATAATTTCATATCAGCTTGCCGTCTGGAACCATTTCCCCACATCTGTTATTTACATGTAACTAAGAACTACAGTAGGTTGACACGTCCAGACTGGCTTCATATTCTGACCAATACAGTGAAAAATAGTGAAAAGAATTGTGAACATATACAGCCAAGAAATCAGCAAAAATATTACATCATGCACCAATAATTAGTCATTAAGACACACAAAGATGGTTCTTCAAGGGTTATAAATAGAACCATAAGCACTCAAAGAATCCTTTCAATGTTCTGCAGATTGATGAAGATGGTTGTATATACTAACACAAAGGGTTATTCTATTGCTTCTAAGGTTGACTAACCAGAAACCTTTTTTGGTACTATATGGAACCATTAAAAAATCTATATAAAACCATGAATTGAGAATAAACTTACTTGTTCATGGTTCTATACACAACTGTTTTCTGTAGTAGAGAACCCTTGAAGAACCATATTTTTTAAGAGTAAAAATAAAGGCACCACAAACGTTTCTGTCAGTGATGCTATAGAAGAACCACTTTCGGTTCCTTTGGCTGGTTCTTTAAAGACGCATGTAAATGAGCTGTGTGAATGTGAAGGCTCTAGGAAGAACCATTATAATGTTCATCACACTCACACATCTCGTGTACAGACAAGCTTTTAAGAGGTTCTTTGTGCCTCTATGGCTTTGCTCAAAGAACCCTTTGAGGAACCTTTTGTGTACCATAGTTCACACAGTCTCAGTGAAGTCTTGACATACCTTGTGCTTCTCAGTTGGGTCATCGTATTCCAGTTTCAGTTCAGAGAAGGTTCGTGGAGATCCAGACGCTGTATTTACAAGACGCCACCTGGTGAAGGCACTCGAGTTATCACGATCGCGACACTTCAGAAGGACGTAGGAGAGAAATCCACGAAAATCAAGATCAGTGGCTCAGTGGCAGTCTACCGAAACAGAGGCAGGAGTCGGCTGAGCCCATGGACACAGCAGCGACATGTAAAGGAGCTAACAGCCAGCTGGTGTCCGGTGGCAGGCGGATGAAATGGTCATCTGCTATTTTGGTTGAGGGCGCATAAGCGCTATTACTGTCCTCTTAGTCCTCCTAAAGAGACGACAACAGCTATTGACTTCCAGCCTGTTGCCTTTTTTCCCTGTCGGATGCTCGGGGTGTAGGTGGCTGCAGCGAGTCTGGCCGAGTGACTCATTTGTCTGTTGCAAACATGCGAGTCAAATATAGCCCCTTGCATCACCCGGACGAGTGTCACACAACTTGAAGTGCAAAATGGAATCTGATTACCATGAGAGGCCTGGTTATCAGTCACACTGCTGTTAATGAGTACTGTGGACTACTTTCCCCTCTTTCAGGATGTTCTATGTACTTAGTTGCCTCCAACACACTCGGTGGCTCTGTGGACTATGCCCCACTTACAGCTCTACTGTACCAGGCCGTGTTATTTATGCTGCTCTATTTCAAGCGGCATGTATTTCTTACAGTAATGGTCTGCAGCTCGTTCTGCCACACCTTCCATATGTCAGCAAATTGCTCACATGGCACTCAGAAGCCTGATAGCAATGACCCGAGTTTTAAACTGTGTCTAGTGTGTTTCTGGCACTTTATGAATTAGTACTTATACAATACCTACTGGTTGCTACTGGTACTTAAATACTAAATCACACTGACTAGTCTGTGAGGCCTTAGTTAATCCCTGGATGTGATTTGTTGATGTATGTTTACAGTAACATCTGGGTGACTATTGAGTTCTAGTGTTAGGCTGTGTTCAGACAGCCCAAATCTGATTAAATGTCTATCTGGACTGTATCCAAATTGAGTTTTTTGTAGACCGAACAGCCAAAAACTACATTTAGTCCCATTTTTGCAAATCTGATTCGAGCCACATTTCGAGGTGGTTCAAAATTCGAAAACAATCAGTTTTATTAGATGTCTCAGTCCGGACGCTCTGCCGCTCAAATCGGATTTCTAAGTGTCTTTCACATCACACACAAGACAAAGTTGAACCCAGAGTACATGGATACAAGAAGCGAGGTTGCCAGGTCTCAAAAAACTCTCCATTCCACAGAAAGCCGTCCTACATAAGCTTAAAACTAACCTAAAATCTAATCTAATCTAAAGTCTAATCATGCATGTTTGTGCTATAATTGCTTTTTTACTCTTAAATCTTATTTTAGGCTCACTTTTTCATTCATTTTCTATATGTTCAGACCCTCCATTGAATCTTCTAATATTAGAAAGTCTATCTAAAGCATCTCCAGCTCTGTTTACTCTGTGTTACTATAATAGTTTCATTGGTACATTTTTAAAGCAGTCCAAAAATGATAAACCTGGCAACCCTGAAGCCACGTCATCGGAGTTGCTGTAGTTACTGACACCTACTTGGTTACCATAGCAGCCCAGGGCAGTTGTGATGTCTGGATGAGTCAATCAAATCTGAAATATTACAAATAAAAGTGTGAACAGTCATCTCAGCAGAAATAAATCACATTAACCTGCAGTGTGAACACAGTCAAAAGGGAATTATGATGTTAAAACTACTATATTTACATATGTTTACACTGGATACACCAAAAATACACCAATAGTACTGATCGCAGAGCTTCGTTAAGGTCTCACAGACTAAGTAGTGTGATTTAGGACACTTCTGCTGGACCATTTAAGTACCAGTAGGGACCAGTAAGTGTTGTATATGTACTGACTGATAAGGGGAAGTTAAGCAATAAGTTCTGGAAAATATAATGTAAATTACAGGGAGTTACACTGTAAAATTAGGCTGTATTATAAAGCCTTGCCTATTATTATTATTATTATTATTATTATTATTATTATTATGCTAAATGACTTTAATCTGAATGGTCTTGTTAAGCTAGTGTTTGTGGGTCAGTTGTGACTGTTGAGGTTTACAGCAGGTTGAGGTGCTCTCACAGCTATATACACAGGGGCATGCAAAAGTTTGGGCACCCCAGTTACAATGCCAAGTTTTTGTGACTTAAATTTCAGAACTTTTCCACTTTTGATGTGACCCAGAATCTGTATGGTTCCATCAAACAGCAGCCTAAAATCATATAAAATCATATTTGCATAAATTTGGACACCCTCTGGTCACTGGCAGTGTGGCCATGCATGTATAAACAATTATATTAAGAAATTTCATTACTATTGTTATATATTTTATATTTATTACACACAAAGTGACAGATTTCAAGCCTTTTTGTTGTAATGTTTAAATAGTAATTTAATTCTAAATAAAATATTCTAATAATGTGCAATTCTGACGTCAAACTGATCAACATTAAAACAACAAAAACTTGAATTTAATGTCTATGATGAATATAAAATACATGATATTTAAGTTTTGAACACAAATCAACTATTTTACCAATTATTTTATTTTAATGTGTAGTTTAATAAGCAATATATTCATATTTCTGTTGTTATGACTGTTATGTTAAATGACTGTTTTTATATAAAGAGCTGAAATATTTACTCAAAAATAATGAATAAAAAGTATTTTGGTCCTAAAAAACTATATATTTTTGCCAATAAATGTTTATATGCTCAGAAAAATAATATTATTAGAATAAATACCAATATTAATGAAATAAATAGTCTTATGTATGCTAAGGTGTTAAACTTTTTCCAAACCTCTTCTCATTCAGTCCAGTACTATGTGTAGCTCACCTGCTTTGATTAATCAGTATTGTTAATTTGTATGCATGTGCTATCATTTTCTAGACCTGTCTTATCCTAGCGTGATAACGTGAGCTTCTCCTCCAGGCATCTCCTCATACCTTCCACTGGGGAAAGTCCCCGGTAATGTTTGTAACCTGTTATTGACACCAGTGACTTCAACGCTCCCTCATGGGCTGTGTCAGCACTGAGAACCAGAGCGCTTTTACTGTCTTCCAGCGTGCACCTCCCATGCAGGAAGGTCAAAGGGAGCGGGCAGAAGGCCGCCTAGCCTTAGCAACCCATGTCTGACCGTTTCCAAAAGGCTCTTGTGTCAAGAATCTTATTCCAAGCAAGCAGGCCAGCCTATAATAGGACAACCGCAGCAAACAGCTCCCAGGAGCTCCGAGCACTAGCGGAGTTCCAGATGATGGACGTCCACACATGGGCCGGCTGGGGAGCACAGGGGGCATGCCATCATTCTCAGCCGCTGGGGATTGGAGAAGAGCTAACTGTGGAGGTGGGCAAGCTCATACTGGCATGTTTGACCCATTGGCCCCTGGCACAGACTTGGTGTCCATAGAAAATCTTAACTGCAGGCGGCTTCAGGGCACTGTTTGGGGTATAGTGATTAAAGTGTTGGTTTAGGTGAACTAAGGACATTGTTATTGGGCACTAATCTTATCTAGTACTGTGCATAATCAAAAGCTATACATTATAGACCCTTCATATTCTGTTTGTTCTCAAAAGTTCTTCAAATGTGTCAGATTGTGAGGGAGTCTCCTGTGTACATCCCCCCTCAGGTCAACACACAGATTTTCAATTTGATTCAGGTCTGAGCTCTGAATCTGGCTGTTCCAGAACTTCTTTTCATTCTATTCACGCCTTGCAGTCACGTGGTTTTGTTGTGGTTGCTGCCATGTTGAGTACCTCGCGCAACAAAAACCATGGAGCAAACTTCGCACTTGAACTCGGCAAAGCAGTAAATGACAGAAAAAATATTCCATTGTATACAACACATTTATTTTCACCTGAGCCTCATGATATTTACACATACAGTGGTGACCCTATTTACAAGCATCCCTACTAACGAGTATTTCAGGTAACAAGTCGAGATCTCGGAATATTTTTGTTCCAGGTAACGAGTAAAATTCCAAGTAACGAGTAGCGTACATTTGTTCAAGTATGCCAACCACTAGGGGCGCGGCGGTCGTAGCATCCCCTAGATGCTAGCGTAGAAGAAGAGGTCAGTCATTACCTTTGACCGCTGTCCAGTGAAAGTGAAAGTGCTAGTGAAAGCAACACAAAGACAGCAAAAGGTAGTGAACAAGAAAGTTAGATACATTTTACTTTTACTTTTCATATGATAAGTGTAACCATGTCATACACGTACGCCCGTCCTCCTGTCCTCCTTAGCCGCCAGCCTACACGAGCACCGTCGTCGTCTCGTTTATGTTTTAAAAACCCATATAAACACATTATTTAGCATATTAAAGTATACTGTATATTGGCCGGCTGACCCGGATTAATCAGCTTTACATGTATTCTTATGGGGAAAATGCACCCAGCTAACGAGCAAACTAGCTAACGAGCTAATATTGATACTATTAATACTAAAGATAAGTTGGTTGTAAATTGACAACCTTAAAAGTAATTTAGCCCAAATCTAATAATACGCAGTCTGCTCAAACATCTTATTAAAAAATTCTGACTAGCAGAAGCAAGTAAATTCACACAGCAAACAAGCTAACTTCCCAAGTAGCTAACCTAATTAGCTTAGGCAATGCTAATGTAGCTGTTAACCAAGAGTTACTCACTGAAGATCAGTGTTGGGAACGTTACTTTAAAAAAGTAATTAGTTATAGTTACTCACTACTTGTTACAAAAAGTAACTTAGTTAGTAACTGAATTACTCTATA
>BRDA01038915.1:0-12184 GCA_036984385.1 Crenuchus spilurus
CGGGTACTGAAATGGCCAGCCTGCAGTCCAGATCTTTCACCTATAGAGAACATTTGGCGCATCATAAAGAGGAAGGTGCGAAAAAGAAGGCCCAATCGAAAAATTTATCTGAAAAAAGCACTTTAGACCACTGAGCTACAGTCAAAATTTTTTCTTCTTAGCCCAGGTAAGAAGTCCACAGTGTTTTGTCAAGTCCAAAGTCAACCCAGCTATCTAAATGTTTGAGCACTTCATGCTTCCATCTGCTGACAAGCTTTATGGAGATGCCGATTTCCTTTTCCAGCAAGACTTAGCTTCTGCCCTCTGTGCCAAAACTACTACCAAATGGTTTACTGACCACCACTTTGATGAGCTGATACAGATCAATATTAAAACAGAAAAGCTTTAAATGTCACTTAATTTGTAATGAATGCAAAATATGAGAGTTCACATTTTTTTATTAATTTTTTTAAATGTTTTATAATGATATTACAATATTTTGATGCATCAGTAAATATTAAAACCATCTAAGATCACCGTGTATGTTTTTAAAGTGAATATTAATACATATAATGTCAGATTTCACTCTGTATCATGCCAGGCTCCACCAGCTGCCAGCCCTGTTTGCAAGATCAGTGGTCTCCACCTGAGAGTGAGGTGTGTATGAACAGAACGGTGCTTTACCTACCCTGGGACTTTCCGTTATCTCTTGCTCTGCTGGTTCTGCTGACACTCACTCTCCTGCTCACTCTCGGCACTGCTGTGCTCTTTCTGCTCAACCTGAGCACTCCAGTGGTGAAGTCTGCTGGGGGCAGGACCTGCCTGCTCATGTTACTGTCCCTGACCTCAGCATCCTGCAGCACACTGTGCCACTTCAACACGCCAACAAAGACAGCATGTCTGCTCAAACGGTCCTTCTTCCTTCTCAGCTTCACCGTCTGTCTGGCCTGTGTGACTGTCCGGTCATTCCAGGTAAGAGAGGTGATTCAGTCTGTTAATAGAGGACCAGATGTTTCAGAGATGATGATGGTAGAACATCAGTAATAGAGCAGGAATTATTTGGGTCAGCACTGCAGTGACACTGACGTGGTGGTGGTGTGTTAGAGTGTGTTGTGCTGGTATAAGAGGATCAGACACAGCAGAGCCGCTCAATATCCATATCTTGTTGGTCCTCCTTGTAGATGTAAAGTTAGAGACAACAGGATGTTGTTGGTCATCCTCTAGACCTTCATCAGTGGTCACAGGATGATGTGGGCTGGAAAATGGACTCCAGCAGTTCTCTTGTAACTGATCCACTCATACCAGAACACACACTTACCCACAACCACCACCACCACCACCACGTCAATGTCACTGCACTACTCATTGTTAATCAGTGTAATTCTATTCATCTGTGAGTGGTATTAATGTTGTGGTTGATTGACTGATAGTACTCATTCGTATTTCGTCCCCACTGCAGGTGGTGTGCATTTTCAAGTGGTCCTCTAAGCTTCCCAGGTTCTATGAGACTTGGGCCAAAAACCGAGGGCCGGAGATGTTCATCCTGGTCACTTCTGTGGTAGAGTTCCTCATCGCTGTTTTCCATGTAACTGTATACACCCCCTTACCATCCAAAAACTATGAACTGTACTATGACAGCATTGTTCTAGAGTGTAGTAACACTCTGTCTCCTGGAGCCTTTCTAGAGATTCTCTATGTGTCCTTCCTTTGCTTTCTGTGCTTTTGCCTTAGCTACATGGGTAAAGACCTCCCAGCCAATTACAACGAGGCCAAGTGTGTTTCATTCAGCCTCATGACCTGCATCATCTCCTGGATCAGTTTCTTTACAGTCTACTCTGTTAACAGAGGGACCATGACTATGGCCTTGGAGGTGGCTGCAGTACTTTCTAGCGTTCTTGGGCTACTCGGTGGCTATTTTTTACCCAAAGTGTACATCATTCTTTTAAAACCTCAAATGAATACCACTGCCCACTTCCAAAACTGCATTCAAATGTACACCATGACCAAACAGTGAAAGCCTTTTTTCAATTTTACCTTTAAAATCACAGACTGCCTTCTAAAACAAAAGAGTAACATAATCCCAGTTTCACTCTTCCTGTGCCCAGCTGCTACACATGGCTTGCTTGGCATATGCTTGGCCCCTGTGTGGGGCAAAGGAGAAAGGGTAATTGTGTTAACAGACGAATTGCAGTGCCATGGTCTAAGCTGGCACAAGTGACCATCTGTTCTGAGCTCTAGTCTCGGGGCAAGCGTGCCCAGTTTCACTAGATTTCTTTACTAGGTTTCACTTGGGTTCTTTATTTGGGCAGCTGCTTTATATAATGACCCTGTAGGTGCCAGAGCAGATGTCCTTGAATTTCAATGGTCAGTGGGACATACTGTATACACTGCTCAAAGAAATAAAAGGAACACTAAAATAACACATCCTAGATCTCAATTAATAAAATATTCCAGTTGAAAATCTTTTTTTATTACATAGTGGAATGTGTTGAGAACAAAATAACAAAAATGATCAATGTAAATCAAAATTATTACCCCTTGGAGGTCTGGATTTAAAATCATACTCAAAATCTCATACCACCCTCATGGAGTCTGTTTCTGACCGTTTGAGCAGAAACATGGATATTAGTGGTCTACTGGAGGTCATTTTGCAGGGCTCTGGCTCTGCTCTTCCTGTTCCTCCTTGCACAAAGGAGGAGGTAGCGGTCCTGCTGCTGGGTTGTTGCCCCCCTACGGCCCCCTCCATGTCTCCTGGTGTACTGGCCTGTGTCCTGGTATCTGCTCCATGCTCTGGACACTGTGCTGACAGACACAGCAAACCTTCTTGCCACAGCTCGCACTGATGTGCCATCCTGGATGAGCTGCACTACCTGAGCAACTTCTGTGGGTTGTAGACATCGCCTCATGCTACCTCTATGGTCAGAGAACTGACAGAATACAAAAGTGACCAAAACATCAGCCAGAAAGGATGAGAACAGAGAAAAGGTCTGTGGTCACCACCTGCAGAACCACTCCTGAATAGAGGTTGTCTTGCTAATTGCCTTTCATTTCTACCTGTTGTCTGGTCCATTTGCACAACAGCAGGTAAAACTGATTCACAGTCAGTGTTACTTCCTAACTGGACAGGTTGGTTTCACAGAAGTGTGGTTGACTTGGAATTACATTGTGTTGTTTAAGTGTTCCCTTTATTTTTTGAGCAGTGTATATGTGTCCAAATGTTTGTGGAAATCCTTTCTCTTGAACTGGAGCAGATAAACATGAACTAGAGGGGCTAGAGAGGTATAAAGACAGTGGAGCTGTGTTCTCTAGAATGATGATGCTCCAACCAATTCTTTTGGAATGAGGTGGGGATGAAGCATGGTGGAAAATCATCCAGCATCCTGACCTCACTAATGCTCCTGTCACTGAATACAAACAAATCCTCACAGCAGTGCTGCAAAATCCAGTAACTCCAACAAAGTAAGATATACTCAATAAAATCCCTTAATTTTGGAAAAAGCATGGTGTCAAAACACCTTTGTCCCTATGGTGTAGCTTTTAAAACAGTAACACAATAAACACCTGGAATTGTATCGTTGTTGTCGTTAGAAAACAAAACTGAGAATCCTCTTTTTGACAGCCAGCTGGGAATTCATGAACCGACCAATAGAAATGTCCCAAAATGTAAATCTCTTTATACCTGACTTTAAAGTTATGTTAAAATTCGGAATGTTTTCCTTCTCTTGTAAAGTTGTAAAGGACCCATGAAACTGAACTGAGTTTTCTGAAACTCATCAATATGCTCATACAGTCAATATCACCATATCCATCTCCATTAGTCACTTAACTAATGTTCGTACTGCACACATGCACACGGTCCTAGGGGGGGGCAGGCGACAGGATGAAAAGGTCTTTTGTCATAGAGGAGGTCATCTCCATTGACTCTAGAGTGTGTGAGTAGGCTGACTGGGTGTGTTTCCCACACTACTCTTCTATTCAGAGCGTAATACTCTCAGGAGGCTAGAACAACAGAAGTGTGCCTGTAGAAGAGAGGCTCAATGAATGCTTTTAAGAGGCATTTTGCAAGACAACATCTGTGCATGTGGGCACCTGTGAGACAAATATTTAGGAATTGTTTTTGCAATGAAAATGATCCTGATATACTAGGATTTATCTTTGGAAAGCCTGTAAACACACTGCTGGCCATTTGCAACACTGAGAAAACACTTTAAATCAATGTGTGTATGAAGGTACAGCAATAGAAGCCTCATGGAGACATGCATTATGGGTCTGTTTGGGATCCAGAAGACCAGCTAGCTCACAGGTCCCCAATCCTGTTCTTGGAGATCTACTACCCTGCACTCTAAAGACTTGGTGATGCCACAGAAGGTCAATTTTTGGATGGTTCCTTAAATAAGCATATTATAAATGAGCTGTGTGAATGTGAAGAACCTTTCCAAAAGTTTAAAAAACCTACACTTGAAATTAAGGTTCTAGAAACAAACTTAATTTGGTGAAGAACCATAAAGATGTTTCAGACCTTTAAAGTGTTTTTCACACACTCTCATCTCATTTACAGAAAAGGTTCTGTGAGTGATGACGTAGAACCACTTTTGGTTCCATTAAGAAGCTTTTAAGTGGCTGATACTTTAAAGTAAAAATGTAAATGAGCTTTCAAGCACCTTTCCAAAGTTTGAAGATTGTGCACTAGTTCTAGGAACAAACTTCACCTGAGGAAGAGCCAAGCAGGTTCTTCAGACCTTTCAAATGTTCTTTACACTCATTTACAAAAATAGTTTCTTTAAGGAACTAGTCATTTAAAAGGTTCTTTGGGTTCTTTCTTTTAAGAACCTAAATTGTGCTTATATTGCTTAAAGAACCCTTTGTGGAACCTTGTTTAAAGAGTTCAGATCCAACACACCTGGCTCTGATATTCAAACAGTCATGCATCTCTTCATTACCTGGATCAGGTGTGTCAAACTGTGTAATGTTGTAAATCTCCAGGACCAGATTGGGCACCACCAATCTAGGGTTACATCACCTAGAACTTCAATTGGAAATCAGAGGTTTCCTGGTGCCAACAGGACAATGCTCAATTTTAATATCCATCAGTGTACTTATAAGTTTTATTTCTGTGGTACTTTGAAAATACAGTGGTGATGTGTCTGATAAAAAATGTCCCAAGATACTAGTACCGGTAGTTTCTAAAAAGCCAACAAGTGATGAATACAAAGACAGAGAACATGCTATGTTGAAAAATAAACTTTATTGGCAAAAAAAAAGTTTTCAAGGGCTTGACTTTACAAAACGATACAACACAAGAGAAAATACATTAAGTACAATATTCATGCACACACAACGGACTGGTTCCTTTATCAAAGGTTACCTTCATCCTTACTGAACTTACTGTGCTGAACTCTCAACACCAAGAGAAATATTCTCTGCAACACTTGTAAATACAACACAAATTCATAGATCTGATTTGTATACCATATATACTCCACTGGAGTCAAAGTTAGCTATATACACAGTCATCACACAGTACAAAACATTAGCTATAATAGAGCTTAAAATATTAGAATGTTACATGTTGAATATCCAAGAACCAGTGATACACAAATACAGTGCCACGTCAAAAAATTAGAATAAAGAAAAAGTCAATTGTTGTTCAGGTAAACTGTCATATATTTTAGTTTTATTACATGTAAAGTGAAGTATTTCAAGCCTTTTTTGTTTAACTGTTGATCAGTTTGGCTTACAGCTCATGAAAATCAGAAATCCAGAACCTCAAATATTTTTTTTTTTTAGTAAATTACTATTCAAACAGTATCAACATTAAAACAAAATGCTTGGAATATGTCACTTTACAGGTAATGAATATTAAATAAACAGTTTACCTTTGTGAATTAAATTATGAACATAAGTTAACTTTTTCATGATATTCTAATTTTTTGAGATGCACTAAAAGGCCACATTTGTCATTAAAACGTTTCTTCTCACTGGCAAAAAAAAACCTGCCCACAAATGTTCATTTCAAGCTTTTGTCGATCAATATGACGACAAAAAGTCAAAGTTAAATTCTGGAATGAATATCTCCTACTTTAAGTGAGGCACACGAACATCGCTGTTCCTCAGGTTTCCACAGTCACTTTACCAAAGTTCTACCAGGGCCTCCAGACTGGCATGCCAGGCTGCTGCTGCTGAGAGGCTGGGATGTGCTTGGAGCTGGTGCTTGGTGGAGGTGGGCTGCCGCTGAGCTCTTTGGCTTTTTGGGCTTGCTGGAGCTGCTGGAGCTCCTGTGCTGAACGTCCTCTGCTGGAATGGACTTTAAGGAAGTGCAGGGACTCCCTCCAGCAGTGTGTGTAGCCTTCATTATAGTCCCTCTGGGCCATCACAGCTGGAAGTCGCTGCTGCTGCTTCAGAAAGCTCACCGTCATCTCCAGGATGTCAGCCTTCTCCAGCTTGGTGCTGGGGTCTTGGCTGTGGAGCTCTTTCTCCAGCAGCTTCTTCAGTTGCTCGATACAGTTGTTGATGCGGTCTCTGCGCATCTTTTCTACAATTGGCTTCCTCAGCTGTAAGAAGATTGAAGTTTTGGTTAGAACATCAGTCAGAAATAAAGAAAAAGATTGTGTAAAGCATAAAAAGAAACATGCCTTAAGTCTGTCCTTATCACTGAATCTCAGGTGGTCAAAGGTGGAGACTGTAGCTGAGTGTGGAGCCATCTCCTCGGTCTTAAAAGTCGTCTCTCCTGGGCTGTAGTTATGGGGATCCTGTGAGAGACAGCCTGTCGTATTTATACCCAGGCATTTCCATTACAAAGTCATGTGGCTTGTGCTGGATTACTTTTCCCACACTCTGAGAGCAGAGGGCTGGCTCATCACAACAATAGAGGCCATTCATTTTACGGTTAACTGGCAGCGTGTCTTCTGTTGAGAGAAAGTTTCCCAAGGTATCAGAGGCATGCCACTTTTATTATCTCTGAACTTTCTCGTACGTTCTGGGAGACTTTCAGGACCAGCGGTCATTTGGGTCTTTTATTTTAAAATATGATATCATATTTAAATTCTGTATGCCAGGTTGCATTAATATAACAAAGATAAAGAATGTGTTTCAGATAGTCTGAAGTAGCCAGTTCAGTGTTAAAAATGGATGCATCTATTATGGATGGATCCATGTATTAGCATAAGAATGTTTTGGCACTAGTTAAATGTGGCAATGAGGTATTTACTCAAATATTATAGTAAGACATGTTATAGTGTAGAAGTAAAGAGGTCCAGTGACAGAATAAGATAATCCATATCATTTTCATCAAGTGAATAAAGACTCTAGTAAAGAAGTGCAGTCTTGTTTTTAACACCTAATGTTTGTACTTAAAACACAT
Source organism: Crenuchus spilurus (assembly GCA_036984385.1). Lineage (NCBI taxonomy): Eukaryota > Metazoa > Chordata > Actinopteri > Characiformes > Crenuchidae > Crenuchus > Crenuchus spilurus. The sequence continues at coordinate 7,340 of BRDA01038915.1, forward strand.
CCAGATTCTAATGTATTTAAATGCAGAACTTACAGAATATTTATGTTTATCATATTATCTTTGCAGTAGTGCTACCTTTAATATTATTTTATTCTATTCTTCTATATTTCTATTCACCAATGTGTGTGTGTGTGTTTGTGTGTATGTGAGAGAGAGAGTGAGAAAGTGTGTATGTGTACTGTATGTATTGATGTTTGTTACTGCACTAATTTAAGTCCTATTGTCTACTGTATTCTGTAGTGTGTGTGTGAGAGAGAGAGTCACCATTAAATTAAACTACCCGTCAAAAGTTTTAGAACAATTTAAGAAAGTTTTAGAATCTTTCTGATATGCATCTAGTTGATCAGGGGTTCATGTGTGTGCTGCTGTGTGTAGATTCTACCTACAATCCCAAATAAAACATGAGTAAAGGTCAGAATCTTCATGAAAAGTGGGGTTTAAGAAGAAATATCTTGAGAAAGGTGAATTAGGTCCAGTAGAGAGAGATTTGTGATTTGTAAAGAGAAATCTGAACATAAAACAAAGCTGCTGGAAGCACTGAAATTTTGGTGAATATTAAACGGTAATAATCTTACAGAAGCGTGACTAACACACAGGTGAGTAAATGGCACGTGGATGAATGGTGCACCTCAAAGCACAGCTGTAAACTCAGCCTGTCAGCTCAGTATTTACACCACCGCTGACTCCACATAGAGCTGTCAGGTCCACGTGGCTCAGTCCGGATCTGTCAGGAAACGTGTCAGATTCACATACCTCTGCGGCACACGTGGGCCTGAAGTGATATCAGTAATCCAGATTTAGTAATTCAGCTTTGCTGGGAAATGAGCGGGTTCTCTGTGTCACGTGATCACATGGTCACACTTGTTATGGTTGCAGCCCTCATGGCTGTGTCGGAAACGTAGGAAATACTGTCAGCTCAGGCTATTCCTCTTCTTTATCATTACCATCATCATCATCATCATCTTCATCTTCTTCTTCTTTGATGTTGTATTTTTGATTAATTTAATTATTAATTAGTTTATTTATTTATTTATTGCTCTTATTTATTTATTTGTTTATGTATTTTTTTGTTTATTTATGTGTTTTGATGTAATTATTTATTTATTATATATTTGTGTTGTTTTTATTTATTTACTTATTTATTTATGTTGTTATTTATTTGTTTTTGTTAGTTTTATTTATTTATTTATTTATTTATGTTGTTCCTCTTTATTTATTTATTTGTTTTTATATTTATATTGATATAAATTTATTTTTTATTTATTTGATAATTTTTTGATATTGTTCTTCTTTGTATATTTATTTATTTATGTTGTTCCTCTTTATTTATTTATTTATTTATTTATTTATTTATGTTGTTCCTCTTATTTATTTATTTATTTATTTATGTTGTTCCTCGAATTTATTAATTTGTTATTGTTTATTTTTTTATTTATTTATTTTTGTTTATTTAGTTCCACCTCTTGTTTATTTAGTTTATTTTTGATCTCATTCAACATCTTTTGAGATATTAACACTATTGCAACAGTGACACCCATGCCGTGGTGGTTAGGCATCCTTTCTTCTGTCTGAAAGGCTCATGTTTTGATCCCATGCAAGGACATGACTGAAGTGCCTTTGAGCAAGGCACCTAACCCCCAACTGCTCCCCGGGCACTGTTGTGAGTGGCTGCCCACTACTCAGGGTTTGTGTGTGCTCACTGGCCCCTAATGTGTGAATGCTGTACACACTATTATGGAGGAATGTCCCTATTAGGATTAATAAAAAGCATCTCTTCTTCTACATAATATAAAATTACTTTTCAGGATAAGGTCCAGTCAGATCAGGGTTTCACATTGCAATGGTAAACTATTTGTTTAACCAGTTAATGTTTAAGCAATATATGAGTTATATGACGAAAGCTCTTGCTTGATTTGAACAAATACCTGCAACTCGACCAGTCTTTCATGAATAACGTCAATGACCTCTGTATTAACCTTTGATCTGATGAGAATATGGTGTCAGCATTTCTTTGTGAACCAGCTACACAGTTGCTTCTAGTCAGTTCAGTTATTTGAGGATGTCATATTTTGCCATATTAAATTAATCCAGTGTTTTGGAATGAGCCGGAATAGCATCTCATCAATCTTGATTGATCTCACTGCCAGGCTCATGTTTGGGTGGAATTAACTATACTGCTTTGCATTTTCTTTGGTCCAGTGTGTGCATGTGTCTCCCACACTCCTGCCCCCCCCCATTCCAGACACACAGGCTCCATACTTAAGAAGACCACAAGCATGACTGATGCCTCCTATTGTCTCAACAAAGGGGTAGTTTGGTTGGCTGATGGACTGTGAGAAAGCACCAGACCTGCTGTCCTCAGCCATACAGTCCTGTGAATCAAACTGATTATAATACATTAGACAAAGGTGGATGTCAAACTAGTTCTGCATGTGTAAGCCAAGACCTTGTTCATATTATCAAATTATAACTTTATTCTTAGGTGTATGTACTTTCTGCTGAAGCTTATTAAAAAATGCTCCGAATAAATCAACCACTGACCCTTTCTCAGTCCAGTAGGCTAAACTTTGATGATGATGATGATGATGATGATTAAGTGCATGATACCAACAAAATGATAAAGCTAGCCAGTCTCAGTCAAGATCAGAAGTGGCATTTGACAAGACCAATGGCAAAGGCTGAGCAAGCCTGAGTACTATTACTAACATATCCAAGGCACTATAAAAGGCATCTTGAGGCTGGACTCAAGTGATACAGTCCTGATATATCAACTACATTAGATTAAAAGACTAAGTATTAATCTACAGTGGAATAGTCAAGGCCACTTGTTTAGACAGCAGACTAGTATATATTAGCTTTTGCTTGCCAAGGGCAAGATCCTGTGTGTTCATAGGCTAAATAAACCCAAAATCAAGCCAGTGTTCTTGATGAACCTTTAGGAATAAACCAGTAATGGTCTCAGTTTGGACCTGAGGTACTCTTCTTGAAGATCTATCACCCTGCAGTTGAGCTCCAACCTTTAGGTTCATGAAGACCTTCAGAACTCTCTTGTAAGATCTCCAGTGCCAGCATTGGCACTCTTACTCTATGGCAAAAGTCTTCTGTCAGTATTACCTTTTTGTATGTGCTAGCTTGTTGAATAACTTGCTAGCTACTGCTAGTGTATGATTTTAAGTATGGATAGTGAAGGACATCTTATCTTAAAAAGCATTTTGTCTATGCCTTCTATGCATGTTCACACTGTTGAGCCACCTGTAGCATGTATGGGAACTAGGTTTGCAGGGGTAGTGCTGTAGTCAGATTCCCATGCATTCTGTGTGAGAGGGGGCTATCTTCTCTTTCCCACAGTCCGTTTATTCACTGCCCTCAATAAAGGGACAAAAGAAGTGTGTCTTGTTACACATCACATTAGCCACGCTGTTTGATCTCTCTTTGTTCAAGGGGGAGACCTTACACATAGCTGGACCATCTGGACCTTAAGAACTGATATGCTTCCAAGATTTTCCCAAGATTCCTCATGTTGTAAAGTTGCCTATTCTTTCATGTTCTGAGCACAAGTAGTGCTTTACTGTGGCATATTATACAACATTTTTAATACTCTGATATGCTAGGAAATGTAATATGCTTATATAAAAGACAAATATAGATATATATGCACATCCTGTTGGTGTAGAACCGATTATTTGGAGGTTTCATTATGTACCCAAACAGTTTTACACTGTTGTATAGCAATAAAATGGACTTTTTCAATGTTGATACTGTAAAAAATTAAAGGCATGCCCGTGTTTAGTTCCACTTACTCAAATATATCATATACACCAGTTAGCCATAACATTAACACCACTCACGGATGAAGTGAAAAGTGTAACAAATGCATGGATATGCAAGCATGCCAACCTGATACACTCAAACAGCCATGGCCAGATGACTAGGTGGGAGGATCTCCAATGCAACAAGGCTTGTGGGGTCCTCCTGGTCAGCAGTAGTGATTACCTACCAAGAGTGGTCTACAAGCTCCTCAGAGCATCTTTGGGATGTGAGGGAATAATATGTTCAATGTGTAGTAGCTCCACCTTACAGTTTACAGGACTTATAAAGGATCTGCTACTAATGTCTTGATGCCAAATACCAAAGGACACCTTCACAATCCATGATTCAGTGGGTTGGAGCTGTTTTGGTGGCACGTGGAAGACCAACGGCACCAACTTAGCATGTTATAGTGCTGTGCAGACACCCTAAATGAGCCGAGGTCATTCCTGAGGAAGATAATGGAAGCTTACACTAGTTTCAGCTGTGTGATTCATGTAAAGCAAGAAATGCAACAGATGCCAGTGTTATATTTTAAAAGAGAATGTTTTTAATAGTGTAGATGCTCAGCATCTTTGAGAATAGCACACAGTTGTAGATACATTAACTTCAAATCAAGAATAGATACACATTTTATCATTATGATAACAAGGATATAGTAAATGTTCACAGAATGAACATTTCAAGCCATGACACAGTTCAATACAAGAGACAATCCAATGATCAATAATTGAAGTTTCATAGAAAGAAAAGTCAAAATAAAATCTCAATGTGAGACAAAAATTTTAATTCTTTAAAAAATCCTACTAAGATAGTAGATAATTGTCACAAAGCTCTGTTGAAAGCTACTGTAATCTACTCATGGCAGGAGTTCATTCATTTCATAAAGGTTCCCAATCAGGAATACAGACAACAATATCTTAATGAAGATAAACTCGTATTCTTCTTTAACTGTAATAACAGTTAGACTTTTGATGGTGGATCTACCAGGGTCTCCAGAGTGCACTAGAGGCTGGAGTTTCCTCTTTGCTGCTGATG
>BRDA01038916.1:5140-38598 GCA_036984385.1 Crenuchus spilurus
TAGTCCCCAAGTTACGATGTTTTGTGGTTACAACACATCTCCCATTTACTGTATAAAGCCTTTTTTCGTCTTTGGTGTGCGCGGCAGAAGAATACACGGTTACGCTGCTGTTTCCTTTCATTATTAAACATATTTTATATGTGTTTTTTGATAATTACTGTGTTAGGATAATATAAGTGCTAACAGTATGTTATTTGTGTACAGTATTTACGTATGTTCTGACTTACACGAAATTTGTTTTACGATGCGAACGTAGGAATGGATCAACGTCGTAACCCGGGGACTACCTGTATGTATGTGTATGTGTATGTATGTATATATAATTTATTTAATTTGGCAATACTAGGCACTGTTTAACTCTTTTTCATTGTTGAATCATTTATTTTAAAAATCGATTTTAATTTATTTAATGGAGGTAACAGTGTGCAATAATAGTAATAATAAAAAGACTATTTATGAAAATATTTTTCCATGACATATTATTAGCAAGTTTAAAATAAAAAAATAGGCCAAAATCAGGCAATTAATATTTTTTTTTTCATTTAATTATAAGATTATTATTATTTTAATTAATATGTTTATTTTCTGAATTCACCATGTTGGTGATTTTTTTTTTCTCAAAGTGTTTTTTACATTCTGTAAATAAAGAAGAAATATGCACTAAATTCTTCTTTCTTCAATTACAACAGCGATAAATACATGGAAAATAAACGATAGACACTAACCTTTGGCACATGACTGTATAATTCCCTCCCAGTCCATGCAACTATAATAAGTGGATCTATGTCCTCTTTAAGGCTTTTTTTCCAGTAAGTACTGGAGTTAGTAAGTAGCTACAAAACTAGTAAGTTCAGTACTAATGTAATTAAAGGGGTAACTGAAAGTCTGGACCTGATGACGAGGCCTTCGAGTTTAAGGGGTCAAGTCAGTTTGCAGTAGAGGAGTTTGCATGTTCACCTGCCGTACAGCAGGCTTGACTTGTCTGAAGCAATCACTAGCAGTAGTGGTCTCCCTGAGGGCAGGCGGTGCGATCGTCCTGCCTGCCCTTTGAGCCGGGACACAGGCCCGCGCTAGCGGCTCATGATGCTCCACTGGAGTGAGAGCGATTAAGCTGGTCACGAGCACCACAACTCCGTTCAGCTCTCTGATCTCTGCACAGCCACGAGAGATGACATTTAGACGCAAGTGGGAGCTCTACATTAGACTGAACCATGAGAACATTGAACAGCCTTCAGAGAAGACAACTACCTGATAGGGCTACATGTGCACTCTACTATCTTAATGTGGGTAGCACATGCTGGGGTAGATTGGCAGCATTTGTACAAGAAGAATGAAAATGCCTTTCCACATAATTTCACCAAAATAATTTACTTCACAATGTCATAATTTTGCCTCCATACATGATTTTATGCTCGAGTTTGTCTGTCTCAAGCTTGGCATTTTTTGCCTCATGCTGGCAGTTCTTTTTAGTTTTACTAAACTCCAGCAGTGCTTCATCTGCTTGTGGGGGGTCCTGACCATTGAAGAACAGGTGAAAGGAGGCTAACAAAGCATACAGAGAAACATGTGCACTACAGTCTGTAATTGTAGAACTACAAAGTGCACCTACATGCTAACGGAGGTGGTTTTAATGTTAAGGTGTTGAAGGTGTTTGTATAATACATTAATTATTCAGTTGATTCTTTAATCATGACACACTTGCCTCAAACTGTGTTGATTATCTCTGTCTTGCTTATTGTTTCTGAGACCATATGACATTTTAAAATGGACAAAACTGCCACATTTATTATTATAATTTTTTATTCACAATTTAGTGGCATGAATATTTCCTTGAGTCTAAAGTGAATAATCAAATAAATTTTGTATCCAGTCCATACCCAGCCAGCAGTGTCCTGCCTTGGGGCAGCTGGCTAGCCTTTGGCAACCCTCGGCCTTCCTTTTCAACTTAAATAACAGGCTGGAGCACAAATGCCTAATTAGTATTACTCTAATTATTTTTCAAATTATTTTTCCCCTTCATTTACATGCATTCAAACTCCACAGGCGGGAGTCAGCAGAGGGGTTCTAGGGTGAAGTGGCCCCTCGGGCTCTGCCTTGGCCTCTCTTCCACAGCCTGATGTATGCAAAGGCATAGTCTCAGTTATTTGTCATCTTCTTTATTTCTGTCCACTTGTCCTTTTATTTTTTGCCAGAATTTTATTTGAAACCCTGTTAGAAGGATATGTACAGTTAAGCTTTTAAAGTATTTCATTTATTTTCTGTCAGTAGCTAAAAAAAATAAGACTGAGGTTGCAGATACCATATCATCAAGCGGCTTTTATGCTACAATTAATTTCAAGCCTGTCGGTGCCAATTAAAATCTTGATTACAATTTCAAATAGCGCCAATCAAGGAAAGGCAGACGAAAAAATGCTATTTTTCCCCCTAAAATAGCATGGCAAATGAGCAACGTGGAAGATCAAATTTCTTCAGGTCCGTAGGGTAGGAGTTAATAAACAGTGTCATTGGCTTCCATTCAGGCAGCCGAGGGGACGATGTGATTTTAAACTAGAATAAGCATTGACATGCCCACTAGAGATGGAGAGCAAGAAAAGGAGAGAGAGAAGGGGGTGGGGGAGTAAAGAGGGAATGAGAGACAGAGGGAAAAGGGCTATTAAAAGAGGGATTGAGGGGTTGAGGTTTAAGAAATGGGTTTAATGCCAGTGCTGGAGATGCTGAGAGTCTCCCTGCAGCGTTAAGAATTAGCCCTAATATGGAATTAGACCATAAATATTTCTAGGTATGGGCACCGGATGACGTTAATAAGTGTGTCCTTGGCGCAGCTTAACAAGACTCTTCTCTGCTTTAATGTGGAATCTACACAGGTTACAAGCAGGTTAAAGGATTTTTGTGTCCAGTTTAGTCTTTATTTGGTTAAAGAAGTAGTTTAGAGTGGTTCACTTTGGCCTTTGCTGTTTGTTGTTCCACTGAAGCTACGTGGAGGTTAATATCCCTTTGCTCATGGATTTTGAGATTGTATGTCAATATATTGTCTATCAAAAGGTATACAGTGATGCATCAAAATGTAAAATTTATGTTCATATTTTAATTCATAAACTGCCATATAGTCATATCAACATATACCCACCCTTGGTTTAGCGTTAATTCGGCCTGGGACATCACAGTTGGCACACCATGTTGCTGCATGTGTAAATAAGCAAACACACCAGTAAGTTGTAGCAGAGTGTAAAACAATCATCATGGGCAAATGACATTATTTGATTGATGTCCAAAAGGGCATGATTATAGGGTACCAGGTGAAGGGAGGTAGCATGACAGAAACTACTAACTTTGTGGGATGTTCTGGAGCTGCCATAGTGAATGTGTACCAAGAATGGACTTCTCATACACTGATGGCTCCCAATAGCATAACTGTTTTTAATTAATGAGATGACAGTCAGGTGTGAGTGGGCACCGTTTTCTTTAAAGAACAGAGATATATCAGGTCTAACAAGTCTGCACTTCACAACACGTTTGTGGAAGTGTATTATGGCACGAACAAAGGAGATTTCTGAGGACCTCAGAAAAAGAGTTCCTGATGTTCATCAGGCTGGAAAAGGTTACAAAACCATCTCTAAAGAGTTTGGACTCCACCAATCCACAGTCAGACAGATTGTGTACAAATGAAGGAAATTCAAGACCATTGTTACCCTCCCCAGGAGTGGTCGACCAACAAAGATCACAAAGGACCCCAGGGTAACTTTTAAGCAACTGAAGGCATCTCTCACATTGGCTAATGTTAATGTTCATGAGTACACCATCAGGAGAACACTGAACAACAGTGGTGTGCATGGCAGGGTTGCAAGTAGAAAACCACTGCTCTCCAAAAGGAACATTGCTGCTTGTCTGCAGTTTGCGAAAGATCATGTGGACAAGCCAGAAGACTATTGGAAGAATGTTTTGTGGATGGATGAGACCAAAATAGAACATTTTTGTTTAAATGAAAAGTTTTATGTTTGGAAAAAGTAAAACAGTGCATTCCAGCATAAGAAGCTTATCTCATCTGTGAAACATGGTGGTAGTATCATGGTTTGGACCCGTTTTGCTGTATCTGGGCCAAGACGGCTTGCCATCATTAACAGAATAATGAATTCTGAATGATATCGGATAATTCTAAAGGAAAATGTCAGGACATCTGTCCATGAACTGAATCTCAAGAGAAGGTGGGTCATGCAGCAAGACAACAACCCTAAACACACAAGAATGGTTAAAGAACAGTTACAGTTAGAAAGTTGTTGCTGTTAGTGCTGCAAAGAAGGGTCACACCAGATACTGAAAGCAAAGGTTCACATACTTTTGCCTCTCACAAATATGTCATATTGGATACTTTTCCTCAATAAATAAATGACTGAGTATAATATTTTTGTCTCATTTGTTTAACTGGGTTCTCTTTATCTACTTTTAGGATGTTTTAGGTCATATTTATGCAGAAATATAGACAATTCTGAAGGGTTAACAAACTTTCAAGCAAAACTGTAAATTATCATATTTCAATCTTTTTTTTTTTTGTTTTACTGTTGATCAGTATGGCTTATAGCTCATGAAAATCAGAAATGCATGATCTCAAATTATTTGAATATTTCATAATATCTAAACAGGTACAGTGCAGAAATGTCAAACCTCTGACAAATGTTAATTTATGCACTCGATTGGTTATGGCTCATTTACCAAAAAATCTTGCCACATCTATGAGATGTGGCATAGAGGCATCAGCTTTTTTAACATTTTGAAAAATGTTTGATGTTGCACTGTAGATATGTAGTTAAAAACAGTAGCAGGAGCCAAGCCAAGTAACCAATGACTTTTAGGGGTAAGGAGTTTGACTTCTTTAAAAACTATTATATAATGAATACCAGTTTATCTCACAGGCTCAACAGGGCAGAACTGCTTTGGTTAAACACTTTTCTACTCTGCAATGTAGACCATTCACATTAACATTTCAGGTTAGTTCAACATCTCCAACCAGCAACACTGAAGGCAAAGTTTGGGAAAACAGCTCTATTTTTAGCTCTGAGTTTCTTAAATCTTAATTCTCCACTTATTATGTATTCATTCTTTATGCTAATGTTTGTGGATGTGGAGTAAAAACAGAAGCCCCTCTAGCAGCTCTTGTAGGCTTCCTTTTTCTTTCTCCCTGCACGAATGTGTGCTACAGAGGTGCATTGCTTCCAGGCACTTTGCTGCATGCATTTTACATGCTCTCATAGTCTCCTGTGCTTGACCCGCATCAAACTGACTGAAGCTGTAGTGCTTTGATTCAATCCACCTTTGACGGCTCAAGTCAATTTATTCACCAGCATTTGTGCCAATACATGAACCTGTAGTGCTACATCTGTGGGTGTTATTTAAATCGAAGGATCAGCTGACATCTCTGAGATGTTTTCCTGTAACGTTTAGCCTGATTTTTAATGAGGTTTCTCTGTTTGATGTAGAGTAGTTCAAAGGTTTTGCATTCCTTAAACAGATTAGCTATACATATTTGCCATGTTATTAGATGCTGTCTACTCTGTAATTACACATATTGGTCATTTTATCAGAAACACCATGCAGAAGAATTTTTTGCAATAGGGTTGTAATGATTCTGGAACTGAGACAAAAATTACGATAAAGACACAATGTTATGTAGTAATTCTCAACAAACTGCAATACCCTTTCCCCCAACCTCAACTGTGGTTTGGTGCAGCTTTTTGAGCTTTCATTGCATTGCTAATCTAACAAAATTCCAGTTTTAATTTACAGTTAACACTAACACATAGCTTTTTTATTATTAGTATTAGTAGTAGTGGTAGTAGTTGTAGTAGTAGTGGTATTAGTAGTATTGATAATGGTGGTAGTGGTAGTAGTAGTAGTAGTAGTAGTAGTAGTAGTAGTAACAGTGGTAGTAGTGGTATTAGTAGTATTGATAATGGTGGTGGTGGTGGTAGTAGCAGTGATAGTATTGATATTAGTATTGGTTGATTTATTTTTTTTATTGGATAGATTGATGATGGTGGTGGTGGTAGTAGTGGTATTGGTATTAGTTTTACTGGTATTGGTGGTAGTAGTGGTAATAATAATAATACATTTTATTTATAGGTGCCTTTTTAGATACTTAAAGGTCACCTTACATAATAGAAAATATAAAGAAAAATAAAAATAAAATATAAAATAAAGTATAAATAAGTTAAAAACACAGTATAAAAATAAGATTTGTAAATGCAATAAAAACAGCCAGTGTAAGCAACATAAGCTAATCTGAGCAGATGGGTTTTTAATTTAGATTTGAAGAGTGAAATTGAATCAGTGTTGTGAAGATCTGGTGGGAGTGAATTCCATAGCTGAGGAGCAGAGCAGCTAAAAGCTCTGCTCCCCATGGTAACTAGACGGGCAGGGGGGACAGTTACCGGTAAGTGAATAGAGGAAGTCAATCTAAGAGTGCGGATGGGTGTGGAAATGTGAAGAAGATCTGAAAGATATGGAGGTGCAAGATTATGAATAGCTTTGAATGTTAATAGAAGTATTTTGTAATTGATGTGTTGAGTGATGGGGAGCCAATGTAATTGTTGTAGGGTGGGAGTGATATGATGAATACAAGAGGTGCGTGTTATAATACGAGCAGCTGAGTTTTGTACCAGTTGAAGTTTATGAAGAGTTCACATGGTAGTGGTTAGTTGTACTGGAATTGGTGGTAGTATTAGTGGTATTAGTCGTACTAGTATTGGTGATGGTGGTGGTAGTAGTGGTATTAGTTTTACTGGTAGTGGTAGTGGTATTAGTCATACTGGAATTTGATGGTAGTGGTAGTGGTATTAGTTGTACTGGTAGTAGTATTAGTGGTATTAGTCGTACTGGTATTGGTGTGGTGTGCTGGTGGTAGTAGTAGTAGTAGCAGCAGTGGTAGTAGTGGCATTAGTAGTATTGATAATGGTGGTAGTGATAGTAGTAGTACTCGTATTGGTGGTAGTGGTAGTAGCAGTGATAGTAGTGATATTGGTATTGGTTGACTTTTTTTATTGTATAGATTGATGGTGGTGGTAGTAGTGGTATTGGTATTAGTTGTACTGGTATTGGTGGTGGTGGTAGTAGTAGTAGTGGTGGTAGTGGTTAGTCATACTAGAATTTGTGGTAGTAGTAGTGGTATTAGTCGTACTGGAATTGGTGGTGGTAGTAGTGGTAGTAGTTTTACTGGTTTTGGTGGTGGTAGTGGTATTAGTTGTACTGGAATTCATGGTAGTGGTATTAGTTGTACTGGTAGTAGTAGTAGTAGTGGTATTAGTTGTACTGGTATTGGTGGTGGTGGTAGTAGTAGTACTAGTAGTGGTATTTGTCATACTGGTATTGGTGGTAGTGGGATGTAGTGGTATTAGTTGTACTGGTAGTAGTAGTAGTGGTATTAGTCGTACTGGTATTGGTGGTGGTGGTAGTAGTAGTAGTAGTAGTGGTGGTGGTATTAGTTGTACTGGTATTGGTGGTGGTAGTAGTAGTACTAGTAGTGGTATTTGTCATACTGGTATTGGTGGTAGTGGGATGTAGTGGTATTAGTTGTACTGGTAGTAGTAGTAGTGGTATTAGTCGTACTGGTATTGGTGGTGGTGGTAGTAGTAGTAGTAGTGGTGGTGGTATTAGTTGTACTGGTATTGGTGGTGGTAGTAGTAGTACTAGTAGTGGTATTTGTCATACTGGTATTGGTGGTAGTGGGATGTAGTGGTATTAGTTGTACTGGTAGTAGTAGTAGTGGTATTAGTCGTACTGGTATTGGTGTGGTGGTAGTAGTACTAGTAGTGGTATTAGATGTACTGGTATTGGTGGTGGTAGTAGTAGTGGTGGTGGTGGTGGTATTAGTTGTACTGGTATTGGTGGTGGTAGTAGTAGTACTAGTAGTGGTATTTGTCATACTGGTATTGGTGGTGGTGGTGGGATGTAGCAGTAGTAGTAGGATGGAATGGATTAATAGCATTTCAATTCATTTTAATGGGGAAATTTTATTACATATTCAAACAAAATGAGTCACGAGCTCATTCAAGTTTCTAGTATTAGCAATACTACTACTACCACCACCAAACCACACCAGTTTTTTTTTTTCTCACGCATTGTTAAATAAGAAACATGTACTTTAAAAATAACAAATAATGTCTAAAAAATAATAATGCATAATAAAAGAGAATGTAAAGAAATAAACTGGTTTTATTAAGTGCCACAGTTTCTTCACTTTCACTTGCTGGGTGTTTCAATAAAATCCTGTCCAAGGAGGATTGTTTCTTCCTCCCTTTCAAAATGTTTCAAAAATGAGAGAGGCAAGTGTTGGGTGGCGTAAGCTCACTCACTCGTAACTCAGATCTTATCTCACATCAGTCAAAAATCTACTGAGTGACGGCTCGTAACTTGGAAAATTCGTAGTAGTAGTACTAGTAGTATTGGTATTTGATGTTGATCACTATGGCTTATAGCTCATAAAAATCAGAAACCCAGAATCTCAAATTATTAGAATATTTCATTTGGAATTTGAATTACTGTTCAAACATTATCAACCAACATTAAAACAATTGAAATATCTTACTTTATATGTAATAAATACAAAACATATCACAGTTTATCTTTTTTAATTAATGAGTTATTTTTTTCACCATATTCAAATTATTTGGATGGACTAGTATTGTACTTTTAGATGTAAAAGTGCACTTCTTGGCAATATACTTAGTTTAAAATGACATGTTTAGGTGCCTAAGATTTGTGCACAGTTCTGTAAAAGTTTCATATGTTTGTACCGATGTCCTGAAACCTTTTCAGGGTGCTGCTTCAACAGAAGGGATTCTGCTTCAGGAAACAGCAAGGTTCCTTCTTACAAAATGTCATTTGATCAAGCAGATCTTTCACTGCAGTGTGTTAATGTATAACATTCACTTCCTAATGAATTAACAGGTATCCATGAATGGCGTCATTTTAATGGAAAGTAAAAAATTACATTTCTTGTTCCATCAAATGAGTGGTGTTTTAAAGGCCGCGCATTACAAACATTACAAATTATAGAGTAGCTCTATAAACATTACAATTTATGGCATCAGTTCTTTGTAATTGTCTGTGCTTGTGTATCTGTCTGTATTAAATAGATGTAAAATAAATAAATAAAACAAAAATATGTGATGTCTCATGTCAGCTTGATGTCAGATCTTTTGGGGAAAAAATGGCTGTTGGTGTAATTGTGTATGCAATCCAGTCTTGTGGATGGCACTGCTTGTTCTTCTTTTGGAGAGTTGGGAGAACCTGTTGAGTAGCATTAGGCCCTGTGCTTTCAGGCGCATTAAGTTGAAAGATAATGTCTCGGGAGCACAGTTGATGGATCTGAGTGACATGGCGTTAAAGTAAACAAACACAGACTTAACAGCAAATGCTCCCACTTATATGCATATTGGAAGACGTTCCTCTTCTCCTTCTCTCCAGCCTTTGAACACTCTCTCTCTCCCCAAAGATCATGTTAAACAGACAGAGCTCGCACGCTCTCAGTGATGGGCTGAGGAAAGAATCTTCAGAGCCTTATCAATCTCAGCTCTTGACGTCTCTTATTGGGGGGTGATGGAGTGTGGAGGGAGGGGGTGAGAAAACACCTCCGACTGGCTCTCCCAATCCAGCAAAGCTCAGATTAGGAAAAAAGAGAGTGACACAAAGCCACTTAAACAGCAGTGTGCGCCTTTCAGCTCCCTGCCTGTAGTCGCGCAGGGGTTTGCACTGCTTGTTTATTTGTTTTTTTTTCCCCCCTCCATATGGTGGATCTGTATCCGCTCTCACATTAGCACTGCTGTGAAGCAGCTTTAACTTCCTGTCTTGCTTTATCCTGAAGTGGTCACATCCCAAGCTTATTAGCTTTATATGCTTTTATGTGGTTTTATGCCAAGACAACTGCACTCGGCTGATTTTCTCATGTTCCCAACCTTGTTGTTGCACCAAATTAGGCCTACTTATATAAAGTCTGAGTCTAAAGTCCTTTCACGGGTTGAGAAGCTTCCAAAACTTCCAAAACTGAGTTGACCCGCACCCGTCTCATTTCTTCTGCCAGTTGTTTTGCGCGATACCACATCCTGTTCACTACATAATACACTATTTTTGGATACCACCATGCTGTCATGACTGAAAGCGCAGTGGAGGTGATGCAGTCTGAATGGTTACAGTATACCTATAAAGAATTGTCATGTTTAAAGTCAAAACCTGACTTTTTTTTTTTTTGCTCCTCTCGTATATCATCCCATTGCCTGTAATGTAGAGAATAGCAATTAACATATTTATGGTTAGCTTACAGCCTAATTACTGTGCTAGGAGACTGTGTTTCTGAGTCCTCGTGTGAACCGCTGTATTTTTTTTTTTATTATTCTCAATGAAAGTAAGTGGTAAAGCCACAGTTTTATTCTTTTTTAAATGCTTCCAAGTCTTTTCAGTGTGAAGAGGAACTTCAGGAACCTGCCTTGGGCCTGGAATGCCACTAATTCTTTAGCCAGGACCAACAGAATGCAATTCAGAATCAGATTTATTGACAAAGTTGATGCGTACAAGGATTTTGTTTCTGTCTGCTGGTGTCTAACTAGTGTTGTGCACAATATACAGGTAATGTGCATATCATTTACAGACAGCATGCAATGTAGAGTAAACAATATGTATAGTATACACAGACTGTACAAGGACAAGTCATATATAGACAATGTGCAGATCATTTAAATATCCTTGAGTAAGGCAAATATCCCCCATCTGCTTCCCAGGTTCTGTTAATATTGCTTCCCAGGTTCTGTTAATATTGCTTCCCAGGTTCTGTTAATATTGCTTCCCATCGCTCTGGGCAAGTGTGCTCACTATCCTCTTTTCTGTGTTTTCACTAGCATGTGTTTGAGTGTTTTAAGTACATGAATGCTTTAAATGTTGAGGTCAAATTCCTCTGTTTGCAAGCACATTGGTCCCTGGGTGGTGCGCTTTGTAATGGTGACTACAATGCCGTGGTATGTAGAGAATTGCATTGGTATACTAGTGAGCTTTTGATTTCCCAATGAAAAGAATGATGAGCAGGGTGCCATTTTCCAATATGACTAGTTTGGCTTTGGAATATTCTTTTAGTGGTTGGGGAAAGCCATTCCTGGAGCACTCCAGTGAAGCTTTTATAGGACTGTTGGCCCAACATGGTTTGCTGAGTCATTTGTTGACAGATTAGCCATGCTCTGCCATGGTGTTCTTCAAGAACACTCATAATCTCATTGGCCCTCAAAGAGCACACATTCAAACAAACAGTCATGTATGTGCACACACACCCCTCCAAAGCTGTGCAAACATGGACAACTGGATCTGACAGGAGTGTTGTTTAGAGGACTGTGATCATGACATCATTGGCTGTGACTCCAACCCCCTTCATTAGGTCACCATTAAGGATATAATTAGATGCCCAAGAGTCAGCCACTGCAACTGGTGGTGCTCTCTGCCCTATCTGTTCTCATCCCACATCTACGTATGTATGTAAGAAGGAAACTTGATCTTTCACCATATCGTTAGCTCCAGTCTGTCCACTTTACCCTAAAAGATGCCTTTTGTTTAAGTCATAATTGAGTTTCAGTTGCTTCCTTCTTTTTTCTTTTCCATCCACATTTATGCAATATTTTATGGCTTGATGAACTATGCCATTCTGTGAATGATTTCATGAATCATAAGACTAGAAATGTAATGAGCATCAATGCCAGGAAAACCACACTAGCAGAGCTGTGTCATCACCAGTGATGAGATGGTCTGTCTTTTACAGTTTTTTTCCTTGAGTCACAGCATTTTCTGCTTATTCACTCACGTGCTGTCTTAGAGTTCCTTCGGTCAAATCTTGGGCATCTCGTGTAACATAGCCTATCGTGCCCAGTTGTGTTCAGAGCAGAGGGCACAGACTCTACTCTGCCCTGTGCGTGACTGCACAACGTTTGATGCCAGAGCCAGTAGTTGTAATTTGCAGGCTGATCGTGCCCTGCAACAGTAAACACTTACTAAGGGCTCAGGAATCTTAAGAGCTATAAAGTAATTGCAGGTTCCCTCTACAGAGATTGGTGTGTTTCACCTTGCCGCACTCTCGCCCCGAACAGCAGGCGTTTGTCTGTGCCAAACTCCACCCACTCTTCTTTAAAAGAGAGAACAAGGCCAGTTACCTCAGTAGGTTTCTCGTGTGACCAACTCCTTGGACTTTATCATTTACATTTTACATTTACATTTAAGGCATTTAGCAGACGCTTTTATACACAGAGACTTACAAAAGTGATGTGCTGTTTGCCTAAGAAGGATCCCTAGATAGTGTAGGATAGAATTCAAAAGATACCTCAAGCTTAGATGCTGCCAAATACAGAAGTCGGTATGGATGCATTGATACTCAAAGCTCAACATACATTGCTTGAATGTCAAATCAATAAAGACATGAGTACAATTATAAGCCTTTAATGAGTACAGGCTAAAAAACTCTTGGAAGAAATGGGTCTTCAGTTATCGTTTGAAGACCGCAAGGGACTCTAGTATTCGGGCATGCAGGGGAAGTTCATTTGAACATTTAGGTGTGTAGGCAGAGAAAAGTCTGGATGCTGTCTTCAGTGCATCTTGGAAGACGGTGGGTGAAGCCGAGCTGTGCTTGGCTCTTGGTACAGATTGAGCTTTGACCATTGCCATCAAGTAAGGATGAGCTGGTCCATTCTTGACTTTGTAGACCAACATCAGGGTTTGAATCTGACATGGGCAGCTACATGGAGCCAGTGAAGATGGTGCAGCAGAGGAGTTATATGACTGAACTTTGAAACGTTGAAGACGAGTCATGCTATCGCATTCTGGATCATTTGCAGTGGCGTGATGGCACACACAGTCATGAGGGAGCGGCAGTAGTCAAGTCTAGAAATGAGGAGGGACTAAACATCAGTGTGGCCTCTCTGGAGAGGAAAGTTCAAATTCTTCAGATGTTGTAAATGTGAAATTGCATGATTCAGTCAGGTTTGCAACATGAATCGAAAAGGAAAGTTGGTTGTCCAAAATTACATCAAGGCACCATATACGCTTGTGAACAGCACACAATGGCCCAGGATCGATACAGTGCACAATGTACCATATTTGTCCAGATGCCTTTTGTTAATATTAATAAGGTTGCATTACGAAATTTAATTAAACAAGGAAGCATGAACTTTCTATAATTCTTCAAGAATGACAGAGCCCAAAGTTGAGCTAAGATGCCCCTGACATTAGCGTCACATTTATTTAGAGTGTGAGGAGTAAAAAAAATGGGGAATAAAGAAAGATAATTGGAGGTTTTGGGATCTCTAATGCAACAGGCGATGAAGCGCTGAAAAGACCAGCTAAGCCTGTCGCTCCGATAAACAATTATGCTGCTGTTTAGGCGGCCAAATTATAGGTTGGGCTGGGCCCGAGGATCAAAATAAAATGTCAGAGTGGAAGTTCACAAACAAGAGTCAAATTGGTTGGAAAGACTATAGCTGGGGGATACCATCAGGTTGTTGGGATGGAAGCTGATTAAATGGCTAAAGATTCTGCTCCATCAGCTCCCAGTGATGTTTTTCCTGTGGGGGCTAACACTAAATCAGTGCATGTTTAAATGCTACATTGTCATCTTTTGATACATATTCAGGAATGATAGATCACGACATGCAGAAATCAGTACTGTGCTGATAGTCTGAACAACCAGTTTTAAATCAATCTGTCTCAGACGAAATTGCCTCAGTGACGGTGTTGGTATCTGTGGGTCATGGATAAAACATTGTTTGAACATCTCCTTTGTGATGTAACCTTTGCCATATAGTGCTATAGAAAACTTGGCCTTTCCTTCATTTTTCTCCTTTTCTTCCAAAATCAAGGTATGTCCCGTGAAAGCTTTTTACTAGATTTTGGTGAATCTACTGTGATGACTTGATTGCAAGAGTGGTTGTGTGGTCAGGACATTAGATTATCAAACTCATCCTCCAATAATCCCCGTAGTAATGCATGGAGCACCATCATTCCAGAGAATACAGTTCCACTGCTCCACAGCTCAATGCTGGGGTCTTTATACCCCTCTAGCCCACTCTCGCATAAGGCATGGTGCCAGTATGTTCATGTTTATGTGCTCTAGTGAGTCTTATTCCATTTACAGTACTTCTCCACAGTGACTAGACAAGCTGTGTGCATTTGTTCATCAGCAATGGGTGCAATTTAAGTAGCCAAGTTCATTCATTAAAAATGATGTCTGGTCATATAGTGCATTAGAGCCTGTTTAGGATGAAACTTGACTATGAGTTACAGTGTTGGTACTGATGTTGAAAATGTGTTTAGTCATTTCTAAAGTATGTAATTTGCATTAGAGGGGATTGGATTACAACAATTCTATTCTAAAGGGGAGAGCTGACATGATTCAGATGTTTGGTGGAACAGTGAGTCAAGGTAGGGTTGGGCGGTATTAGTGTTTTTCATACCGTGGTATGAGCTTGAGAAAATACCGCGGTATGCGGTATTATCGGCAAGTCCTTAGCCTGGCTAAGCTAAAGAGCCTTTCTGTAGCAGACTGTTTCACAGTCATTGTGTGGCAACACGGTTCTGAACGTTTCCAGTCTTTGTAGTGTCTCAAACAGAGTCTTGCCGCCCAAGCCTAAGTCAAGGCTTTGAAATTTTAAAAGACTATTTGAAGTATGTATCAGCAAAGGTTATTGCACTTAGAAATGGTTGGTTTAGAGTAGTGTGTCATACTGCTGATGCCTGCATGGCAATCGAACAACACTACCAGTTTGAGTCCTTTGGTAAGACTCCTAATGCTACAAATGTAACATGATTGTAATTGTAAGTCTGACTGGGTAAGATTGTTGATACTGTTTGAATAGTAATACTCAAATTTGAAATTAAATATTCTAGATATCTCTTGAGCTCTAGGCCATGCTGATCAACATCAACGTGGAATGAATGTAAAATGACTTTTTACCTTTTTCAATCAAATTATGAAGAACAAGCGGGCTCTGTATCGGTCTGTCTTAGTGAAGAGAGAGCTGAGCCAGAAGGCAAAGCTCTCTGTTTACCGGTTTGTTTATGTTCCAACCCTCACCTGGTCATGAGCTTTGGGTAATGACGACCGAAAGAATGAGATCGCGGATACAAGCAGCTGAAATGAGCTTTTTTCTTAAGGCATCCAGGCTCTCCGTTCAGACATCCAGGAATGACTCGGAGTAGAACCACTGCTCCTCCATGTCAAGAGAAGCTAGTTGAATTGGTTGGGCCACCTGGTTAGGATGCCTCCTGGATTCCTCCCGGGTGAGATGTGCCAGGCATGTCCAGTTGGGAGGAGACCCCAGGGAAGACCTAGAACACGCTGGAGAGATTATATCTCTCAGCTGTCTTTGGAATCGTCCCATATGAGCTGGAAGAGGTGGCTGGGTAGAGGGTGTACTTTATTTGGGTTGTTACCCCCGTGATGTATGGATGGATCGATGGATTATGAAGAACAGTGACCTTTTTCACAATATTCTAATTGCACTAGTAAATGTAAATGATAAATGTATTGCCTTAAATTACATTATTAAGTGCACAGAACACAGTAGGTGTAGATGTCATAGATTCTTCTACTTCACAGTTATCCCGTAATGATCTGCCAGTGTTTGGAAGTTTTACCTCATTTCTCACTACATTCTAAATAGACTCCGTCAGAGTGAAATGAACCTGTTAGTCTAGTCTGCTACCGATCATATCCCGCAGTACAGAAGCAAGTAATACAGAGAATATTTTGCTGATTCCACTACAGGGTGTATGGTATGTGTTGCAACACATCTGTTGCCAAACTGTGGGTGTATACAATTTCACTACAGTGTTTTAATCTACGTCAGACTGAGAAAGGAGGCAAATTTGAACACTGTCCTTTTCTGTTTCCAGATCAGTTTTTATGAGATCTAGAAGTTAATTATGAATTTGTCATAAGTATTTGTCTGTTTCTTTATTTGCTGCATATCCTGTGTGTTTGTATCTGAGGTTAATGGACTGATTGGCAGTGGTTCTCATTGTGAGTTTGATTTGATCTGCTGTGGACTTTTCAGCCTTGATTGAGTTGATTTAGTACTCTAAGATTATTTACTTTCACGCCATGTAACATCTCACTATCACAAATGTTAAAGCAGGGAGTGTTCTGCTTTCAAAGACCCTAGAACACACCCATAACTCTCCCTTTTATACAAGTATGTATTGCTTAAAAGGGTTTACTTTTCTCCCACACTTTGCATTCAATCATACTGTATCTACAGCACAAATAAATGTGTTTTCCCTCCTATTTGTAGATAATACACTTTTGGTGAAAATCCAGTCAGTAAATCAAGATGCAAGCATGACTGAAAGCACAATTATCACAAACATGCCATTTTCTGTGATCATTTTAAATGCACACATATTTCATGTGGACAAAGGACTTCTTCCTTTTGTGATATGCTTCTTCGAATAATATGTAAGAGAACGTGGAAGGCAGTCCAGTTTGTGTTTGTATGTCTGTTATCACAAATATCTGAATATCATAAAAGCTGACTGTATTCAAATCACAATTCATGTTGAATAAATTGTTATTGGATAAATCCTATGCAATTCACAATGCACTTTCACAGAACTCATACTGGTGTAGTGTAGAAAGTAACACCGATTCCTCTCCGGTGGCAGACCAGTGTTCAGTCTCCTGTCCAAAGGCTATGTTCACCTACACCACTCTACATGCTCTGAATAAGAACAGAATGCATAAAGTACACACTATCACTCAAACGTTTGGGGTCATAAACAACCTCAGCAAACACTATTAATCACTAGAATAGGAGATTTTAGTCCATAAACAACCTCAGCAAACACTATTAATCACTAGAATATGAGATATTAGTCCATAAACAACCTCAATAAACACTATTTATCACTAAAATATGAGATATTAGTCCATAAACAACCTCACTATGAATCACTAGAATAAGAGATATTAGTTCATAAACAGCCTCAATTAACACTATTAATCACAATAGGAGATATGGTTCCATAAACAGTGTCAACACCATTAATTACTAAAATAGGAGATAGGAGTTATGTCTTATTTTTTATTAATAAAATAAGTTCTATAGCACAAATTCATGCTCAAAGTATATATTGCATGTCCCATGATGCATCAGGCAAAATCTTTGCTATTACTCCAATGGCTCCAATCCTCTTAAGCTATAACCTATAAGCTCACAAGTCAACAATTTGTGAGAAACACCAAAATGAACTAAAAGGTGGTAACACTGTCCTACCTCACCCTTCTACCATAGAAGACTGAGTTTCTGGAGCAGCAATGTTTGTGGATTTTAACACCTAGACAGAATTTATGTTTGGAATAAAAGTTTGTTGTCATGAAAAACAATAATTACATAAGGAGGTTACTCCAAACTTTTGAGTGGTAGTGTATTTAAAAGATGATATTGTATATTATAACACCCCTAATATAGAGTGTATACAGTGTATCACAAAAGTGAGTACACCGCTCACATTTCTGCAGATATTTAAGTATATCTTTTCATAGGACAACACTGACCAAATGACACTTTGACACACGAAAAGTAGTCTGTCTGCAGCTTATATAACAGTGTAAATTTATTCTTCCCTCAAAATATACAGCCATTAATGTCTAAACCACCGGCAACAAAAGTGAGTACACCCCTAAGAGACTACACCCCTAAATGTCCAAATTGAGCACTGCTTGTCATTTTCCCTCCAAAATGTCATGTGACTTGTTATTGTTACTAGGTCTCAGGTGTGCATAGAGAGCAGGTGTGTTCAATTTTGTAGTACAGCTCTCACACTCTCTCATACTGGTCACTGAAAGTTCCATCATGGCACCTCATGGCAAAGAGCTCTCTGAGGATCTTAAAAGACAAATTGTTGTGCTACATGAAGATTGCAAACACCCTGAAACTGAGCTGCAGCACAGTGGCCAAGATCATCCAGTGTTTTAAAAGAGCAGAGTCCACTCAGAACAGGCCTTGTGTTGGTCGTCCAAAGAAGCTGAGGGCACATGCTCAGCGTCACATCCAAAGGCTGTCTTTGAAAGATAGATGCAGGAGTGCTGTCAGCATTGCTGCAGAGATTGAAGAAGTGGGGGGTCAGCCTGTCAGTGCTCAGATCAAATTGGTCTGCAGGGCTGTCATCCCAGAAGGAAGCCTCTTCTGATGTCTATACACAAGAAAGCTCGCAAACAGTTTGCTGAAGACATGTCAACAAAGGACATGGATTACTGGAATCATGTCATATGGTCTGATGAGACCAAGATTAATTTGTTTGGTTCAGATGGTCTCAAGCATGTGTGGCAGCAATCAGGTGAGGAGTACAAAGATAAGTGTGTAATGCCTACAGTCAAGCATGGTGGTGGGAATGCCATGGTCTGGGGCTGCATGAGTGCAGCAGGTGTTGGGGAGTTACATTTCATTGAGAGACACATGAACTCCAATATGTATTGTGAAATAATGAAGCAGAGCATGATCCCCTCCCTCTGGAAACTGGGTCGCAGGGCAGTGTTCCAGCATGATAATGACCCCAAACACACCTCTAAGACGACCACTGCTTTATTGAAGAGGCTGAGGGTAAAGGTGATGAATTGGCCAAGCATGTCTCCAGGCCTAAACCCAATAGAACATCTTTGGGGCATCCTCAAGCGGAAGGTGGAGGAGCGCAAAGTCTTGAATATCCACCAGCTCCGTGATGTTGTCATGGAGGTGTGGAAAAGCATTCAAGTGGCAACCTGTGAAGCTTTGGTAAACTCCATGCCCAGTAGAGTTAAGGCAGTTCTGTAAAATAATGGTGGCCACACAAAATATTGACACTTTAGGAACTTTCACTAAGGAGTGTACTCACTTTTGTTGCCAGTGGTTTAGACATTAATGGCTGTATATTTTGAGGGAAGAATAAATTTACACTGTTATATAAGCTGCACACAGACTACTTTTCATTGTGTCAAAGTGTCATTTTGTCAGTGTTGTCCCATGAAAAGATATACTTAAATATCTGCAGAAATGTGAGCGGTGTACTCACTTTTGTGATACACTGTAGATGTCTACAGCCTATTACCTTAATCACTTAGAGCCCTTTATCAGAAGAAGGATTATATTGTGATGGCTGTTCACATTTGAAGCTCATTAGGGTAACATTATGGCCTTTCTGTGGACTCTGTCATATGGAAGCACTGCTTGAACATCTGGATGCTCTGCAGGTTTGTTTAAAGGGAAGAGCAGAGAAGAAGGGATATCAGCACAACTGTATGTTACATCAAAAGCAACCTGGCCATATCGTGACCCCTTTTCCGTGTGTTTTTGCAAGCATGCATGCACGCACATACACACATGTTTACAGCCTCTCCCCCTCAGGATAGCCTGCAGATACACAGCATACATTTAGACGATGGCGTGTAAACACAGTATTATCTCCTCAAAGGGCTGCATCAGCATATAAAGGCCTTTTCCGCCCTGTTCTACACCAGCTGCAGTGAGGCCCTTCCAGCCTCTGCCCAGAGCACCTGCACTGGCTGTGGGTGGCACAGTGTTTGAAGTAGTACTGGATTGGTGTAGTTTGACACATGTTACAGTAAGTGGAAGCCCAAGGTAGCCATGTTTCTGCTGACCATAAGGTTTATAAAAACCCACAGCTGCTCTTCTCATGCAAAGGAAACCTCAGATTTGACCAATTTTGGTCATCCAGGGGATTGTTGATGTTGCACACTTAACTGTAAGGAGTTCTTTTCAAACTTCTAAGTAGTGAACTGTACCTTTTGTTTATTTGGGATAAGTTGCATGTGTAATAAGAATGCTAATAGTAAAAGTATTCCAGATGTATACAGCTGCTTTGATACCTCTTTCAAACCTAATGTTTTCCTGGCAATACATTCAGACACTTTGACAACTTTCCCAATAACTAATTACAATTTATGACCACTATATTAAATAAGATCCATGCTGCCTTTATTGTTAGATGCACTGTGATAATTTCTGATTTCACTTACTTTAAACCAATAAAGCACAGTCAATAAATATATAATAGTACTGTAATATGAGACATATTACAATGTACAAGTAAATATAACACAGAGTCAGCAGAATAGGATTCGCCAGTTAGCACCTTGACTCCAACTCTCAGGAGTCCAAAAAATCGATTATTTGATTCGACTCCGCACCACTAATTTTCATTACATACCAAATAAATGCAAATACAAATGTAAAGCAAATAGTACTAGGTCATTTTCCAAAATGTAGAATATCATGAAAAAATTCATTTATATTAACTTATTAAATTTAAAAAAGTAACCATATACAATACCCATCAAAAGTCTGGACACCCCTTCTGGACATTCACTGGAAATTCATATTTAAAAATGGTCTGCATTGTAGATTAATATTAAAGTCATCCAAACTATGAAGAAATACATATGTAATTATTTAGTAAACAAACAAGTGTTAAACAAACAAGAATGTTTTATATTTTACATTCTCAAAGTAGACACCTCTTGCTTGGATGCCAGCTTTCTTGGCATTTTCTCTGTCAGCTTTATGAGGTAGTCACCTGGAATGACTTTCGGATAACAGCTGTGCCTTGTGACGTGCCTTGTTAATTGCTTGCATTTATTACTATCTTAATGTGTTTGAGGTCATCAACTGTGTGCCTACTTTGAATAATCTACTTTGGCTTGTTTAACACTTTTAAGTTTACTACATGATTCCTTATGTGTTCCTTCATAGTCTGGAAAAAAAAAAAAGAAAATCACTGAATGAGAAGGCGTGTCCAAACTTTTGACTTGAACGGTATTTTTTTTGTTTGTATTTTAGGCTTCAGCTCTTCAGTGAGCTGAGAACTGATTAAAATAAACTAGTACAGAAAGCGTTGTTAAGACATGACGGCCAACAGAAGTTTTAATATTTAATATAACTAAAGTGCAGATCATTTATTTATTTATTTATTTATTTATTTATTTATTTATTTATTTATTTTTACTCACATTTCCCCCCCAATATAGTGGTAGCCAATCGACACAACCCCTTCGCTAGGTCTTTCCCAATCACTTGTAATGTCCCCAACTCTAATAGGGTGAAGACTAGTACAAGCCTCCTTCGATGCATGTGAAGTCAGCCACCACTTCTTTTCCAACTATGGCTGATGCATTGTCTCTTGGCCACCAGTGTGCTTGGGGGAAATTACAGGATCCCCAGCTCTGACAGATTGACTGGCAGACACCTGAGCCTGTAGACATTGCATGGTAGTAGTGATGGGTAGAGAGAGCATGACGGGATTCAAGCTCGCAATCTTCTAAACATAGTGTCAGCTCCTTAGTCTACTGAGCCACTTAGGGCCACAGCCGTTCAGATAAAGCATAAAATATATGAAAGTTTACCTGTTTAATTTAAATTATGAACAACAATGAATTCTTTGAGCTGCGCTAGTTGCTTATGAAGGGTTAAAGCATTCAACATGCTTTTGAAAAGACTAAAACAAGCTAAAACGTGTGTAAATATCAGCTATTGAATGCAGCCAGTAACATTTGACAGGGAAAGGCACTTGTTTACATGGTCAGATTTTGATGTGGGTTTTTCATAAAGGTCAGGCTTTGGTAATGGATTATGGTGTGTTACGCTCTTGGTCTTCTTTCTGAAACCTGTTCCCTTCTCCCTATTAGCTTTATCTTAGCGCATTGTGAGAAAACAGCCTTTTGAGTTTCTTGAACTTCAGCCTTTTTGTAGTGCTAAGCACCCATAACACATCATCCATAGAACATGAAACCAAGAGCACAGTAGTTTGAGCATTTTGCAAATGCCACTGTGTATCCACAGCGCGTTAGGTTGCCCGTGGTTTGCCCTGGTCGTGCCCCTGACTGAACCCTGGCACTGCACCCAAAAGCCATTTACTGCCTATCTGACATTTATTTCAAGCAGAGGGGAACGTGACCTTCAGAACTGTCATTATCATAAGGAGTTACAGGAAATGCTTTAAAGCTTTCTCCTCCTCCACTTCTTCTGCATCTCTTGATGCTGGTCAAGAAGCAGGGGCTTCGCATACGAACGCACAGTCGCCTTTCATTTGTGCAACGTGTTAACTAATTAGATTAATTCATCGAGGTTAATTAATCTCCGCGGCAACGATTGACTGAGCAGAGATCGCGACAGAGCCTTACAGCACTCTGCTATGTGTATGCAACACACACACACACACACACACACACACACACACACACACACACGCACACACACACGCACATAACCAGTGTATGTTGTATATTCACAAGTAATGCTTGAGTTGACTGGCCTGAATGTAGTGAAAAGAATATAAAGAATAAAGAAAGCAAGGAAATCTGATATGAACAACATGCTAAAACATGGGAGTGAGGCACACGCACTGTTCACTTCAGTACACTTACCTTGGAACTCCACTGACAATGTAGGTGCACATTGTAGTTCTACAATTACAGACTGTAGTCCATCTGTTTCTCTGTATACTTTGTTAGTCTCCTTTCACCCTGTTCTTCAATGTTCAGAACCCCACACAGGGCTTTTTCAGCACTGCAGTGATACTGAGGTGGTGGTGGTGTGTTAGTGTGTATTGCAGTGGTACGAGTGAATCAGACAGCAGAGTGGCTGCCTTTAAACATCTTGGGGTCACCAGCTAAAACGATTCATCATGTGACCACCATTGAAGGACTTGAGGATGATCAACACAAATTGAGCAGCAACAGGTGATCTTTACATCTGCAAGGTAGGTGTGTCTGTGTCTATCAGAGTGGACAGTGAGCTAATATAGTGTTTAAAATCTTCAGCAGCTCTGCTGTGTCTGATCCACTCATACCAGTACAGTACACATTAACACACAACCACCACATCAGTGTCAATTCAGTGCTGAGTGTCGCTTCAGTGCTCTTTGTGGGTCCTGACGACTGAAAACGGGGTGAAAGGAGGCTAACAGACTCTACAGAGAAACGGATGGACTACAGTTAGTAATTGTAGAACTACAAAGTGCACCTATATGGTCCGTGGAGCTAATAAAATGGACAGTGCGTGTACATGCAAGGTATGTTTACCTAATGAAGTAGCCGAGTGAGTGTATATTTCACTGGGTGTGGAATAAATATAGACAAAAGTTCATGAGTGTTACTGAATTTATCCTGAATCCTGTTGCAGAACATGACACTGCAATAGTGATTGCTCATGTCTGGGCTCACACCCTCGCTTTTAAGCTCAAAGCAGGCTTGCAGGCATTGGGGCGGTTATTGAAAGGTATTGAAATCCACAGTATACTTACAGTAGCTCAGGTTGAGAGATCCGTCTTTTTCTTTAACGCCGAAGTTCGACATTTTGTTAATTAACAGCTTTTTCTTTTTATACAAAGTGTGCAAGTTCCTCTCGACAAGCTTAATTTAGCATAATGGATATGGTCCTAACAAAAGCACAGAAAATGCTTTCAATCTCTTTTCCTGAATATGTAGGGAAACAAAGAGGCTCTTTTGAGGCATAGAAAAGGAGAACTCACTCAGTACGTGATATACACTATGACATGCACTCACTGTCTCGCATGTGCTTATTTTTCCCATTATTGTGGAAAAAGACTCTTGAAAGAGTAAAATTTGTTCCATATCAGCTTCACTTCAACACTATTATTTGTAGTCTTGCAAAATAGTTATATAATGACTGCAGTGTTTACAGTTATAATGGTACTATATGTAATAAATGCTAAAAGGCAAAACTGGTCAAATGTAATGTAATATTATCACCTTTTTTGTTGTTGTTTACTTCTGCATGATACATTTGTAAATTCAATGAATTCGTCTTGCAATCTTGATGTAGCCTCTTTTGATGAGACATATATTTTTTCTTTTAAACCTTCACCAGACACCTTTCACATTATTTGAGACTTTAACCTGAGAAAAAATGATTTATGGGTTTAAAATGGTTCTTTTTAACAATCTGAAACATTTATCAAGTGGAATTCACTGCCAAGTCATGTATAGGGTCACTTCAAAAAAATAGAATATCATGAAAATGTTCATTTTGTTCAGAGTTGAATTCATATTTATGGTCATGTTCTATTCAGTGACATTTCAACATTTGGTCTTGTTTTATGTTGATACTGTTTGAATAGTAATTTACTCAAACTATAAATGAAATTCTAATAATTTTGAGATTTTCATGAGCTATAAGCCAATCTGATCAACAGTGAAACAAAAAATAGCTTGAAATTTTACTTTATGTGTAATAAATAGAAAATGACACCTTATCAATTAAATGTATGCGCTGGTGTATCATGAATAAAGCATTCTAGTTTTAAATGCTGAAAACAAACTACTTGGCATGAACATAATGCTCACAGTCTCTTGAATTATATTGCTGATTTATCACAGTATACCAGTGAGCTATAGTCCAGCACTATTAATCATATACCACTAACATTATAGTCAATATGAAAAAGAGGAACCAACCCCTGTATTGCACTATTCAGAGAGCAATATTGCATCATAGTTCAAGTTACCAAGGAAGAATATCACTCCTTCAGTTTCTGATATTTATCTTTTGTGTGGAAATGGAGTCTAGCTTCCAGTGAACACTGCCAGAGAAATCTGTGACGTTGCTTTGGGGAATGAATTGGCCGCAGCTCAGGAAGAGCGTGTGGGTTTAAATGCTGCATGCCATTAGTTATACAAAGGTTAACAGCAAACTTAACAGAAACAGATGAATAATTTAACAACCTGAGCCAAAAGTTAAAACTTAAGCAGGTCTGTTTCTTACTGATTTATGTCACTTGTGCAATAGATGGCCTCATAAATAGAATCCAGCAGTCTAAACCCCATGAATTACCTTCTGTAAATATGAGTTTGTATCTTGACAGTTGAGAGCCGCACCTTGTGGCTATGATGTCAGCACTTAATGCTAAGGTGAGCTTTAGCCTGGGACAATATGCTTATTGTCTTCCATGGCAAGGATGGCATTTAGAAAGCTAAGGATTATTGATGTTGGTAGGTCTCACCCTCAAAGAGATTACTGTGAATCGAGCAATCTTAAGGTGAAGTGGTGTGCTTGAGTTCACTTAAAGGTTGTTTGATGTTCCCTTAATGTACCATATATGCCATTTGCTTACGTTTTGTCTGTCTTAAAATTGCTGTCTTCAGTGCCTTTTATTTTAAATCACTTTGGAATTAAAATAGGAGTTGGATGCAGAAAAAAGCTCTTTTTTTTCTGCCTCTCTGCTTTTCATTGTTTTCCCCCCGCCGTGCACCTCCTTTGTTTGTGGTTTGATTTAATCCACCTCCTCAGTCTCGGTTCTTTCTGCTTCATTTCTTTTCTTCTGTTGAATAATGGCAGCGGGCTCGCCGTGGAGGAGAGGGAGGGAGCAGGGGTCCTCTCACCTTTGCCAGGGGGTGCCGGCACAGTGCCAGGCAGGAACTGAAGAGTGGAGCTGTGACAGTGATGGACGTGTCTGTCAGAAAGGTCAGGCCTGCGAGCGTCCAGCCCGACGCGGCTGTGTTGTGACACATGACGAGTGTCACCAGTGAGCGCATATGATGACTGATTATCACCATGACCTCTATCGCTCGCTCTCTCTTCCTGTCTCTTTCTCAAAATGAGGCCTGGTGTTGTCCATTTTTATAGACAGTACAAGCAAGCAATGCATAGTAGATAGACAGTGCATTAGATATTACTTTCCAAATTGGCACAGTTTGAGCTAATGATTTAGGTATGAATATTCTATTGCATATTAGCCACTAGGGGTGTGTATTGGCAAGGACCTAGCAATACAATATGTATCATGATCAGAGGTTGACTGATTATCGACCTTTGGAGCAATATTTGCAATTTTTCAGAATATCTCATTTTATCAGTTTATGTACCAATAATTTTTGTTGTTGTTGTTGTTATTTATGCACATATCTGTTATCCAACCCACATGTTGGGTAAATCCATTCAAATTTCAGTGTTTTACAACTCAAAGAGCTGTAGACACTCTAAGGGGCAGTGTGCACACGCATACCTGGAGTAGTGGGCAGTCACCCACTCTGGTGCCCAGAGAGCATTTGGGGCTTAGGTTCTTTTGCTTAAGAGGACTTCAGCCATGGATTCTTACTGGTTCATAGATTAAACTGGTGTCCTATCTTTGGGGCAGCCTTATGACTTTGGGGCAGCCATGGCCTACAGTTTGTAGAAGTGTACTTGGGACTGGAAAGTCATTCATTTAATATTATAAATGGACAAGAAAAATGTACAGCTGAAGTGCAACCTTGTAAATGTTCACACTACAAATATCAAATGATAAAATATTTATCGGTGTCAAAAAAATCAAATTCTAATCATAATACAGAGGCTATGTTTTAATATATTGCCATATTATACAATACTGTAACCAAGTCAGTATTTTGTGATTTTTGGAGTGGTAATATTACAAGTCAGCGAATCAGCATTGTTTGTTTACGTTGCAGTGGAAGAGTATAATGGCTGAAGATAGATTGCAGCACTGCCATCTAGTGGTTGGGGGTTTAAACACAGCACAAAATGAATCGCCCATCTTTCGATACAGTAGCACAAAGCAATGCTGCAATATTCATCTGTATCAATATTTTCTTACACCCCATCAGCTGGATTAACCTTGAAGCTCCGATAAGAACTAACTGAACTTACATATCTCGACTGATCGGCTGCGTTTAGGCTAAGGGGAAATCTGTGTAAATGAAATTTTGTGTCAGAACTGTCTGTTTTACATGAAGTGAGCATGAAAGATGTAGCACAAGAGGACAGATTGTTTTAACAGCCCTCAGTGATCAAACAAGGTTGGCTGCTTCTGTAGACGAACATGCCATTCCACTGCAATGATGTAAACACTCTGTTGGAAGCTTATTATGGAATAAGTGTCTGTTCCACTTATGACCTAGAAAATGTTGATTCTTCATGTTGATGCCTTTTAGCCAGTGCCGAGTTGCTGTTACATGAACATGTTTCAGTGTCATTGACAGTCAACAGGCTCACAAATTAGACAGGCCTGTATGTTCTGTGTTTTATGTACACCCCTATGTGCACCTCCAGTAAGTTTAGAATGCCGCTGTTACAGCATATTTTGAATGCATGGCTAATTTGAATGTGTCCTGCTATATATGTTTTAGTTATCATTGAGCCTGATTTCCACTTAGTTAGCATGCTTTGAGAAATATTCATATGCTTGGTCTTCTGCAGTGTAACATTGACCTGTGTATAACCTCTAGGAAATGTCACAGCTCATCCCTCCCCCACATAGCCTAGTTTTTTTTTTTTTTTAACACACCACAGCCCCTCCCTGTTCACTGACTCTTCAGGAGAAGCCTGCTTTTAGTGTTTGCTCTTTCTTTCCTCAGACCTGAAGTAATGTGCCTTATGGTTCACTGTCCTTCTTACTGTTCTCTAATGGGATTCATAATGAGAGTAGATGTATGACATTAATCATGTCTGTCTGGATAACGTACATCTGGACATACAACTAACAGAAAAAATTCATTTTTCACAATTACTTAGTTAAACACAATTTTCTCCTTTAGGGAATAATCCATTACATTTTACTTTCTACATGATTCTACCACATATCTGTAAAATCATTTACAAGAGGTTGTGCATTAAAAAAGGTTATCTTCACCACACAATGAATACTTATATATGCAGTACTGGGAAAAAATAAGAGTTGACTCCAAATGTGCAACCCAATCTCCAGATGTGTAAACATCTGGATTGTGATTAACAAGACGATGGATCATCATCAAACAAAGTTAAAACTTTAGTTTTGTTTTTAAAAAGAAAGACAGCAAGCTAGGACGCTGACACTATGACCAGAGGACCACAAGTTCGAATCCCGGTCATGCAGTTTGCCATCAACAGCTGGGACCCAAGAGAGCAAAAATTGGAAGTGCCCTCTCTGGGTGGGTAGATGGCACTCTCACTCTCCCTACTGATCGTCAGTCAGTCTGTCTACTTTTTGGTCCATTTGGAGCTGGGAACCCTGAGCTTTCCTCCGAGCGCATTGGCTCCCCAGTGATGGTGTATCAAGCAGTAGTTCAAAAAGAGGTGGTAGCTGTATCACATGCAGCGGAGGAGGTGTGTGCATGTCTGCAAAGAGCCCCCTACTACCAAATTGGGAAGGGGAGAAAATTGGCAAAAATTATAAAAAAAAAAAAAAAAAGCACAACCCAATAAAGTTATAATTTGCAAATGGTCTCTTATTACAGGTATACCAATTACCTTCACTTGAGCCATTGAAAATGTCAAATGCAAGCCCTTAACACTAGAAAGGCTAAACAGGGGTGGTAGTGGGGGGAGGATAGGATGCTGGCATGCAATTGGTGTTATGCAAATGACTGACAGCCGTCTAATGGTCACAAGAAAGATTTTGTTCCAAAAATTTGTCATCCCAGTGCTAAGAATGTAGAATTGTAAATGAATTATTAGTTGGCACTTTGCACGATGATAATGCATCTATTATGATCTCTCTAACAGTAAGAAACTGAATGTGTCTTAGTTTGATTTATCACTCCTTTGCTAATATAATCAGCAGTGAGAGTCCAAGTCAAACTGCTGGTTTTGATGGTTTGATACTGCAATAGAGAACTTAAAAAGTAGTATGTATGATGTGTTTTCTTTGGTAAACTGTTGCTTGTGCAGTAAAATATGCTTCATAAATTGAGTGTGTTGAACAGGCAGTTATAATGGGCTTAATAACAGCACAAGAAGAGTTAATGTAGATGAAAAGAGTGGCTTTGATTGCAACAGCATTTATTTACTATTTCCTTGTTAAGGTCACAGAAGGTTACGGTGGTAACTGAGAGACTGCAGCCTGTGGCAAAGCACTCAACCTACAGAGCAGACTCTAGACTGAGCCCAATTAAATAAAGACAGACGACACTTTGGAGATCTGTGTCTCATTTGTCTGTGCATTTTGGATTTCCTCCAACACTCAATGGTTTATGTGGGTGTGGATGCGTGAGAACGAGAGTTCAGAATGTGACCTGGTGTAGTACTATTCAAAACTTTGGACTCAGCGGTTTG
The DNA here is from genome assembly GCA_036984385.1 of Crenuchus spilurus. NCBI lineage: Eukaryota > Metazoa > Chordata > Actinopteri > Characiformes > Crenuchidae > Crenuchus > Crenuchus spilurus. Next base: position 34,195 of record BRDA01038916.1, read on the forward strand.
AGTCATAAAATCAATCTTGTTGTAGATGCATGTATAAATTGATTCTAATAATATGCATTTCATTTAAAAAATATCATTTCAATTAAAGTAATTTCTATAATGTCTCATCTTCAACTAATGGAGACCAAATCTGACTGCGATTTGTAGTATTCTTATGACAAGAAATGACAAAACAGTAACTTATCATTGTTTCCAAGATAAAATAAAACAAAATTTTTACACTTTAGTTGAGTTTTTGACATTTAACTATATGTTGTGTAAGTTGTTATTGACTAATAATTATTAATTAAACAAGTGAGCACTAACATTTCAATGGTACTGACTTTTTTGAACAAACAGTGTAAATGGACCCTTAAAGGGTAAAACGATATATTGATGGCTGTTTTTGTTTACCAATAAATTGAAGAAAAAACTACTATTCTACATCTTTATTAATGATGATGATGATGATTGTTGTTGTTGTTTATTTATTTATTTATTTATTTATTTATTTTTGGTTCAAATTATGGGTATGATACTAGTGTTGCCCACAGTTAACACACAAATTTGTTTTGGTTGTATTAGACTGAAAATTCCTTATTTAAAGGTGTACCTATTTATAACTAAGTTTTTAAATATAAAGTACATTTTAAAAAGTGGAGCAAAGACAGAGTGAGTTATAGTCCAATTCCATTTTTCCTAACATAGTATGGGATTCCCTGTTAGAAAACTAATACTCCAGTAATATGAAATCTGCTGTTCCAGTGACAGTCCAGTATAATTATTTCTGAAAGTGTCATTTTTTATGTATGTGCAGTATGAAGATATGTTGTGTGATGTTATACAGATTTGGAAGTGTCTACAAGCAACATTAACTGCATACATTGCACACAAACAAATAGCTAACTTAATCTCAGCCCATTATGCCACTTTATTTGATTCATTGACTTTCTTCTTTTCCTTCTGTTGCAAGTGCTGATAAGAAATAAGGCTACACATTCTGCACTAAATGTTGAACTTTTGTGCATTTTGCCTTTTACAGCTTATTTACAAACATTTGAAAACTGAATATCAAGATTGCAATTTTACTATTTTGCCATATTGTCCACTCTTATGTTTTCCTGTCTGCACATTAAGAAACCTTTGTGTCCTTAAGTGCTGTATGTCTGAGCATGTGATGGCTCATCCTTTATTGAAGATTGTTGTTAAGATTATCTGTTCAGACTGCCATCAGGCCTTGAATGGAAGACACTAAATGGTTCAGTTATGTATGTACACACTCTTGTCTGTGGCTCGGGGCTAATGCTCACTGTCCTAATGACAGGCAATGGTGGGAAGTCATGCCCGCAAGAAGAACAGGCAGCTGTTTTTACCCTGAGAGAGAGAGCAAGACAGAGAAAGCAAAAGAGCTGTGAAGCTGACAAATAGTTCTGGGGGACTTAAACATATTTGCTTTTTGGAGTGCCCCTTTTTGTTTGCCTATATGGGTTTGGTCCTGTCATTGTGTATGTAAAGACAGCTGTGTGGACTACATGTACCTGGAGACTTTTAGAGATTCAGCTAGAAATGTGTTAGAGTTCACAAAATTAATTTAGTCAGTTTAACCATATATATATATACACACACAAAGTTATATCAAGTTATTATGACCACCCCGCATTCATTATTCTCATAGAAAACCTAAGAATTGTACGTGAAAACGTATTGTTTGTTAATATGCTGATGTTTTTGGCATAATTTCCAGCTCTAGCCTTAAGCTAATAAATTATGTTTGCCCTAGATAGTGTACTAGCCATCATCATACAACTGTTAGTACTACAAAATACAAAACTCCCTGGACAAAAAAATGTTACCTTACATGTTTAAGGTGGTCTTAATTTGCAGATCCTGCAGTTATCATTACACAGGTATGATTGGGCTACAACTACCTGCAGGGTGTGTGATGAGATTCTTGAGAAGAGATGGTACAGTGCAGTGTCAGTGCAGCATTAACGCAGGTCCTTCATAACCAATTTCTAAAAGAACACTGCAGTGAACTACATACAATGAACATAACAGCAGAGTGGCACCATGGCTTCCACAATTTTAAAGTCCAAAAAAATAAAATAAAATGATGGTGGACTCATGAACATTAACATTAACCAGTGTGAGAGAGGCCTTCAGTTGCTTAGAAGTTACTCTGGGGTCCTTTGTGACCTCACCGACTATTACACGCCTTGCTCTTGGAGTGATCTTTGTTGGTCAACCACTCCTGGGGAGGGTAACAATGGTCTTGAATTTCCTTCATTTGTACACAATCTGTCTGACTCTGGATTGGTGGAGTCCAAACTCTTTAGAGATGGTTTTGTAACCTTTTCCGGTCTGATGAGCATCAACAACAGTTTTTCTGAGCTCCTCTGAAATCTCCTTTGTTCATGCCATGATACACTTACACTAACGTGTTGTGAAGTTCAAACTTTGATAGATCCCTGTTCTTTAAATAAAACAGGGTGCTCACTCACACCTCATTATCATCCCATTGACTGAAAACACCTGACTCTAATTGAACTTTTAAACTAACTGCTAATCGTAGAGGTTCACATACTTTTGCCTCTCACAAATATGTCATATTGGATCCTTTTCCTCAATAAATAAATGATCAAGTATAATATTTCTGTCTCATTTGTTTAACTGGGTTCTCTTTATCTACTTTTAGGACTTAGGAAAATCTGAAAATGATGTTTTAATTCATATTGATGTAGAAATATAGACAACTCTGAAAGGTTCACAAACATTCAAACACCCCTGTAGTTAAATTTTTCCATTAATTGGTAAATAATTCCGACTGCCAGTATGTCTTATGCATCTCTATTAGAAAGTAATCTTATTTTAGCAATGGCTTGTTTCCTAATCCTTGTTTGTGCTCAGAGGAGTTTTTAGAATTGCTCAATATGACCTGGTGGTGTTCTATCTGCACTACAGGCTGAGTATTTTCCTCTGAACTGATTCGTTTAGTGACGCACATGGCCTTGTTTATCTTTGATGCAGCCATATTTGTATCCACCACAGTCATTTCACTACCACACTTTCAGTTCTAATTCCAGAGCCTGGTCCCAAATGTCTCTGTCTGCTCACTGAGAGGGCTCCTCTCATTCTTAGTAACTCCAGGGCCGGTGTGTAGTATGTTTGTGTGTGTCATTGCTTGTTTTCTTTGCGAGTCATCATTGAGTATCAAGGAGCTGTTGATTGTCCTCTGTGAGTCACTAACAGGTGTTTCATCAGCCATTTCCAGGCAATGATGAAGATGTGTGTGTGTGTGTGTGTGTGCTTGTGTGCATGTTTTGTGGTTTATGACCTAGTTTTTGTGTGCACAAAAAAGTGTGTGTGAGTAAATTTTTCTGAGTGGATGTGTGTTGCTTGCATGTGTTTTTCTTAAGAGTTTAGGTCTGTGTGTGTGTGTGTGTGTGTGTGTGTGTGTGTGTGTGTGTGTGTGTGTGTGTGTGTGTGTGTGTGTGTGTGTGTGTGTGTGTGTGTGTACAGTCTTTTTACTCTCTTACCTACTCAGGAGAGTCGTTTAGCTCTGCTGTGTGACTCATGTCGCAAAGGACATTCCAGTGTAAGATTTCTCTCATTTTATTAGTGTCCTTTCATTCTCTCTCTTACAAACTTCTCATAGTGCGTGATTCATTTATTTTTCTTTGTGCAAATGGAAGATTTAAAAAACCAAGAGCACTTGAAATGTTATGTAAGCAGCTAATGAGTCCTAATGAAGTTTTCAGTCTAGTATGGCCAGGAATGCACTATATGGACAAAAGTATTGGGACACAGTCATTGTATTCATTGTTTTTATTGAAAATTAGGGTATTTTTAAACAACTGTCTGAGCAACTGTCTCTACTGTCCAGCAAAAGCTTTCTACTAAATTTTGGAGCATTGCTGGGTGATGATCACCACCCCACCTCATCCCCAGCTCACAGGATGGAGCACCATCATTTCAGAGAACACAGTTCCACTGCTCCACATCTCAATGCTGGGGGGGCTTTATACTCTTCTATTCCATGCCTGGCATTAGGTCTAGTGCCAATGAAATGAGACTCCAGAGGGTCCTGTTGTATTAGCAGTACTTCTCTACTGGGAATAGACAAACTCTCTGCATTTGCACATCTGTGTAAGCAACTTCAAGTAGCTGAATGCATTCATTACAATGGTGTGTCCACAAACATTTGGACATATAGTGTATCATTGCTTTTGGAACAAAGCATGGTATTTTCAAAATAGTATGGGGCTTTTGTGGCCTAAAGGTTATAGAAGTGGTCATGGGACTGAAAGGTTTGTTCCCAGTTAACACGTCATAGCAAAGCAAGTAAGCACCAACTGCTCCTCTTTGGTGCTACCAAATAAAATAATATAATTTATAATATTTTATATATATATTTATATTTTATAT